>BQNB010047515.1:0-34623 GCA_026074375.1 Tanacetum coccineum | reverse complement strand
TATAAATAATCTGACAAATTATTAATCTCTAAACCTTTTATAAATTCAAACTTAATTCCCAATTCACAAATATCACTTAACAAGCACTAATAAAACTACTTGCTACTCATAATGATAAAATAAGCAAAGCAAAATATTTTTAATCTACGCTACACTAATTAATTGAAAAAGGATAGAAAATGAAACCGAATTGAAGAGCCGCAAGTAAACGATAACCACCCGATTTATTTAGCTAAAACAAATAGTCAAATTCGGTCTAGCTAAATAAATCCTTAAGCTCCGCGCCTCATGAGTAGACCGGTACCAAAATCAAAATAACAAAAACGCAAACTATTAACATATAACAATTTAAACCAATTAACATATTTGCAATTTTCAAAGTCTGTTTAACAAATACAAAGGCCCAATTCCAATCTTAACAAACCAATCGAAACCCAGTTATATTTAAATGAGGCCCATGATTTATCTTACAATTCAAAACGTAACCACATATAAATTGCTAAAAACCGAACAAAAGCCTAAACGTGTAATAAGGTTGGAACAAATTTTGCAATTATGAAACGAACAATAAAATAAACAAAGCTAATTAAGCTAAAGGCATGATAAGCTCACAGAATAAGCCGCAACGAATACTAATCAATAGAGATCTAAACTTATGAGCTCGACATGAATCAAATACGCTAGGAGGTAATAAGGAAATCGATAAGCTAAAACCTTTGTTTATTCGAGTTGAAGAAGAAAAGGAAGAAATATTGGAAAAGCTAAAATTAGTTTGACTTATATAAGCTTAAATCAGATTCCAATAAGCTAATGAAAGCTTATTCGACTAAAGAAATAAGGTGAAGATGACGGAAAGAGAGACAAACGAAACAATCCATAAGCTAATGCTTTCTTATACGAAAATAGCTAAATCCATAAGCTTATTTAATGGCTTATGCGATCGACTCATTAGAAAGATAGTAACAAAACAAATCGCCTATGAAATAGCTTCATTATGATTTCACTTCTTAAATCTAAATAAGCTGGAAAGGATAAGCTACAGAAATGAGCTTAAAGGAAAAGCTAAATGTCGAAATAAGCTAATAAGAAAAGAACTACGAAACGAGTGAAAAGAAGATTAAGCAACCAAACAACATATTCATTAATAAGCAAACTTCTTGTTACAAAATCTCAATAAGCTGACGAGAGCAGCTTTTACAATAAGCTATAGAATGAAAAAATAAGCTAAACAAAATGGAATAAGCTAAAACTTGAAAAACTAAATCTAAAAACTAAATTTTCCTAATGAAAAATAAATTGAAGGGAGCGGGATGTTCTTATAGCCAAGAGAGGGGTAGATTTTGCCAACTCCTCAAAGATAACCGCCACAATTAATAGCCAATGATGGGCCTCGGGATTTCCACCTAGGACTGATTGACGTGGATCATCCAATTGGAGAAGGGCACGTGTACTGCTTTGCTGCTTACTCTTCACGCATGTTTCATAACAGATATAACAATTTGAGAAAGAGATTGCTATGCCACGTGTCCATTTTCCATTCGTTCTTTCCTTGGTAGTGCGCCAGCATGTGACCCAAATGATTTAATTTACTCGCACGTGCGATGACGTCATGATCTTCTATATAACAGATTTTCTTCAATTTCATTTTTGGGCTTAATAAAATGGGCTTGGTTTTAGTATTGGGTTTAGTTTACAATGGGCTGGCCTGGCCCACAAAATGGGCCATGGGCTGGTCTAATAAGATCCGAGGGCATCGTTGGACTCATTTTCCCGTGCTCTTTCCAATGGCATGCTCAGGGAATTTTCACGACTTTGTCTTGGTTTTGAATAATAAGCACTCTTTATTGCGACAAAACCGTAAATACCCGTTTTTGCACCGTTTTCAATCCTTTTACCTGCAAGACATAAAAAATACCAAACAAACATATTTGCAAGATAATTAAGCATATTTTAGCATTTTTAGTCCGATTTATAGTGTTTTACGGGTTATAAATGATGTGTGTTTTAGCAAACATCAAGGCGTGATCAATAAGCAATTACTCGTATATTGCAATTTCAATAAGCAATTATCATGCAGTTTAAATAACTTGTGGTTAGTAGTAAACACATAATCAAGAAGATGCTTACTTTGTCGAATGTGAATTCGAGGCAACTTTTGTCCTTCTACCATTTAATGAGTGATCAATAGGTGTTTTAGACCTGCACAAAACCAAAACCTCAATTTAAATAAGCCATAAGCCGGCTATCTAAGACGAAACAAACACCCCTTATTCAACTTATCATAAAGAATCCTTCAAATATAAACAAAGAAACATAAAGTACGCATTTGAAAATACAAACTCTGTATCTTATTAAAATCTAAGCAAATTTAAAAGTCTAGCCTGAACTAAAATTCAACTGATATCAGTTTCTTATAGGGTGTTTGGGATAGTCGATTTCACCATAAAGTAGGCATCGTTTGATGACCTTTAGCCACTCATTGTTCCTTCAAGAAACAATCAAGGAACTTAAAAAATTTCTCTTTGCTATTTTAACTTAATATAATACTGTTTCATAATAAGTCAGAATGTATAATTACCGCACTTTTAAACCATGTGAGTTGCAACGTAACTTATGTTCAAACAACGCCGCGCCTCTTAGAGCAAATGCATCAGATAATGTTGTTGTTTTAACAACTGGTGCGTAGATCAACATTGCAAATTCTCGAGCAGCCGACACTACTATCTCCATGAGGTTTTCTGCGTCGACAACCTGATATGAAAAGACAGTAAACTCGATTACTGGATTATAATCAAGAAATCATTCTTAAAAAATCAGGTTGTAGTAGATAAGGTTTGGATGTACTTATAATTGATGTTATAGTAATCAGCTCTTATAACATCAGTTGGAGAGTGTTGGCAACTTGATTATCAAAATCTTAGAACACCATACATTTGGATGATGGTGTATATGGTTTCCACTGAAAACGATATCCAAATATCATAACATACTTAATTTAGGATAAAAGCGTTAATCAAGTAACTATTTTGACGTTTGCGTTTCACGAAATCTGTGAATTAAAGTTCAGTGTAGTTAAGTAAAATTTAGTTTTTTCTCATAAAACTTTCTTTAACATATGTAACGACAAAACATATATATATTATAGCCTCATTTGAAATTTTTGTTTGATTCTTTTTATAAGGTTGTCATTTATACACGTTATATGCCAGAAGTCTTCAATGTGCATAAATACATGCATTTACGTGAACAATCAGCTATTTTGAGATTTAGGATATCGTGAACTCACCCAGATTCTGCATGCGCTTTCTACCAACTCTTACATTGCCCAAATAAACAAAAAAGTAGAACACATAGTATTCAACCGTGCACTCATAATCCTGGCATACAAAAATCATACAAAACCACATATTAAAATCACATGATTAACTCAGTAACATTGACACAAATGGTAGTAAAACAATCAAATGATTACCAGAAATTTAAAACAATAGTTTCCTTTTTCTTTGGTGACACGTCAGCCATATGTCTCGTATGCCCTCTTTATCTTTAACACGCTGAACACCGATATTCTCTAAAAAATCTTGATTAAATGGTCTCTATGAACTGCTCCACACACCAACAATAGAAAAGAGATACACTTACTTGTTCGATATAAAGCCAAAAGTAAGCTGGAATAAACAGAACTTGATAAGGCAATAAGAGCGTCAAGAAATGCTTGTCTTTGCGTGATTATGTCGGCCATAATCGTTTGTCGTTAAATGCAATCATTTGAAGACGGTTGTTTGAGAAACTTGTGGAGACACATGTGCTTAGCTAAACTAGAGAGGAACGCAGAATTCCAATCCATAAGAGCAAAAAAACTTACCTACTAAGAAGTAAAAATTGATGATCACTTTCGATGCAACCCTTTTAACTTATGATTGTCGTCGTCCGTAAGTGAATATTCAACCGGGTGGCAATGTGTGTCATGCGGTACAGATGGTTACCTTCGATTTTAGGACGCCTCGATGGAGCAATATTTATAGATGGGAAACACATGCGAGTGGACAAACCTTTAAAAGAAACATAGGTGGAAAGGGCCAACCCGACAATATAATATCATTAATGTATTAGAAAGAAAGTTACAATATTTCAAGATGTTTAAGATAATTGCACCAATAGCTAAATATACGACGTCACCAAAACAAGGAACCAATTAATTCAATTTTTTTACCTTTTGTATTGCAGTTGGCTCCATATCTGTCCAAGGCGTCCTTCATAGTTGGTCAAATTCGTTAGAATCCAGACCCACGATAGCAGTTTCTGTAGTAAATGATTGTCTCCTTGGCTAACAGACTTACGAGATTAAAATCCAAAATAAGATGTAGAACAGGTTGTTATATTTATTTTCAGTTGAGTACACATATACTTTGAACAACTACTGAGACGCATAGTTATGCAAATTTCAATGAAGATTTAAGGTGGGTGTGGAAAACTAGAAGGGGGGTTGAATAGTTTACCGCTTTTTAATTTAAGGTTTTAAAGTGTTTATAAAAATTCTAGATTCGACTTTGTGTGAATTCAACACTTGCACAATATGAACAATATACTTATCTAAACAATTAATAGGATAGTATGAGAAATTAATGTAAGACAAGAGATAAGAGTAAGAACAATCAAACCACAACGCGAGGATTTATAGTGGTTCGGTAACGAAGCACCTTTTCGCCCTACTCTACTCCTCGAGCACCTAACTTGAGAGTTTTCTTCACTATGTCAACAAGCTCCCTTATGGAGGAGAAAACCTTACACAACTTTTGCTTATCTTGATTTCTGACACTAAGCTAGATGTCGAGTTCTAATCTTAGCTAGAACCAATCTACCACAACTTCATAACTTCACTACACAACTTTGCTTCAGACTTGATCACGGACAACAAAATACTTCACACCTTAGTTTTCCTTCACAACCACTACTTCACCAAGCCACTACAATAATCACACCTACCCAACATCTATAGGAAAGATCACCACGTCTAATAATACTTACACAATACCGAAGATCTAACTACTACACTAACTTATATAGATTACAAATGATTTACAAGTTATGATATGGAAGCTAATAGGAATGCAGTAGTAACAACAAAGGTGTAATATTCTTCACTAGATGGAAGTATTTTCTCTTGCCTGAAGATTTGGAGCTTGGATCACTTGGAACAAAGCTTTATGATTAATGATCAAAGGATTTTAATGACTATGTGTGGGCTGTTTTAGAACATAAAGAATGAGTACAAATAGGTGAGAAAATGTAGTAAAAGTCTCCAGTATTTATAGGACAAACGGAGGGGTTACTTATGGGCGGTCCCCTTAAATAGGTGGCCGGTCCCCTTAATTTTAAGGGGGCCACCCGTGTATTTATGGGGGCCGCCTTAGACTAGACGCTCCCCAGTTTGTCCTTTTGTGTAGAGAGAATTTTCTAGAACTTTCTAGCCGTTTTAGGTCCAAAAATTTGAATTTCAAAATGTTTATTTTGGATAAAACATTACTTTTAATTGTAGAAAATGTTTTGTAATGTTTATATAAATGTTTACAACATTTTATAAAAGTGTTGCGGGTTGAATAAAAGTTTCATTTGATCATAAAATGCATTAAACATTTATTTATTCATACCTATAAGTGATATAATTTTCGAAATGAAAATTTACTACTAATTACTTGTTTACGTTTAATTTTACATTGAACGTTTTTATATTTTGTGATTATCAAAACGTAAAGATGTGAAAAATATTAATAATGTTTTTAGACATTATTTCTATCAACAATCTTCCCATTTTTGATGATTACAAAATTTAAACTCATTAAATGTAAAATTATTTTTAAACAAGTATTTAGTGAGTTTTATGTCATTTCTCCCCGTTTTTGTAGAATCAAAAAGGCATCGTTGAGAGTTGCTAGTAAAGTCGATGGAATAAATGCCCCCCTTGATGTGTGCTCCCCCTCGTTTAAGGGAATCAAAGATTCGAGATATGGTTTCTTGGATACAAAAACGAGTTAGAACAATACAAATATTTCTAACATGTAGCAAGAAGGAAGGAAAAATATGACAAGTGCAAGCAAACATCAAAGCAAAAGATACTTCATTCATTTAGGACAATGTGTGTGAACCAGACACAAGCATACATAAAACGAAAAACAAATATGCTTTAGAAGCATATTAATATATAAAAGAAATCCTAAATAGCTAGAAGATTTTTGACTTGGCATTCGAACAAAAGGGTTTGCACGATTTTTCTAGGCATATACGAGATTAGTTGGTTGTTGATGGGAGAGTTTAGAGCGGATGGCGGTTGTGGAAGGGTAATTCTTTGAATCTAGGTGGTTGGATGTGGTTTGAGTGAGGTGGATTTCATCCCAATTGATATCTCACTTAAAGCACGAATTGTTTTTGAAGTGAAGATGTTGCAACAAGGGTAATCACACCATGGTTTGATTTCAACATGGATAATGTTGAGGGTGTGTGGTTAGGTTTAGAGGTAAGGTGATGAGGGATTGTTCTTTTCTTGTAGGGAGAGATGCCATGCTAAGTAGTTTTATAGGTCTTGTAGATGATACTGTCTCACTATGTTTTTCAATGGAGATCGAGGTGGGTGTGTGTTGAGATTGTTTTGTCACACCCCAAAACTGAGTGCTGCGGAAATAGGTCAGGGGGGCGTTACTTCATAATTCAATAGCCCTGAACAAGAGAACGGCCTTAAATGTGTGTTTGTAAAACAATCTCGTTGATTTTCTGGAATCCAAAATAATAATAGTCCATATTCATCACCATGAAAAACTTGAATGTAAAGACTCCAATGCACATCAATAATCAAGCATCTATTCATGAGAAAAACATTGCTTAAAGTGTCTACATTAAAGTTGTGTGAGTTCATAGATTAGTTTAAATAAGAATGTAAGTTTCAACACATATATTTAATCCTGTGTCATCACTAAGACCATGTAATTATTTATAAATAATGCACGACCCATTTTAGTTTACCAAAAGTACCATTCTTATCCAAAGATTTTTATGAATAATGCATGACAATTCGATGTCACAAAAATGTTTCCAATGTTGTTATTTGTCCGGGGGGCCCTGTAGTCCCAACGTGATCCGACATGTTATAACGTTCGTTCCCAGTGATAGCTAGTCACCCGAACGGGGGTTGTCAATCCCGAATAGATCTATTTTATATCATTCGCGTGGACATCACGCTATAATGTTCGTTACCTGCGATAGCTTAATCACCCGAACAGGGATCCACACCGAAATAGATTATTTCCATAACATTGCGCTCCATCAGGTGATTTTACAGTTCATGACGCTTGATGTGGACGTAGACTTGTGTATGTACCGATGCGGAAGTTGATACAAATAATGTGTTCCCATCATGGGTGTTCCCTCCAAGAACACCCGGGCATGTAATGCTTGTTGGCCCCGCAGGCGCCAAACAAATCGTAATCCGAAAATCATTTCAAATGTAAAGTATGCATTTGTGACCAAAAATAAAGTCAAACAATGTATCCCATAGCGAGCTATGCAAATAAGTATGTAAACCAATTTGAATCAATCATGTAAATGTAGTTTGTATTGAATTTCTACAAAGATCAAGTATGTAAACCAAGTGTGTAGAATAGTATGTAAAAGATATTGTCAACAAACATGTAAATAAGTTGTATTGAGCATGTATTCTCCCCCGAGATTTGTAAAGTAAATGTAAAACAAGTGAAGCGGGGCCTATAAAACTAACTCGATGAGCAGGATACGATTTGCAGAATAGACATTTAATATGCCCAACACGAACGGAAAAACGAAGTGGCTCGGATCAAGAAGTTGTAATAACTAATCTATCGGCTAAGTCCACTAGCCTTGGGTAATGCGTTTTGGGTTTCCCGACGAATGGTTACATCAACGCGACACGTTGATAAAAGATTTAGATTTAAAGTGGTAATAGTTTGGTGGTTGGTTAAATAAATAAATCAAAAAGTAAATGTAAGGTGTGTAATACGTTCCGTATGTATTACATAATGGAAATTGACCGAGTATATAATTCATACCGTGAATTATATAACAAGATACACAACCCAAAGAATAACTCGAAGCGTATATAATACGCGACATGTGTTACCTCTAAAAGGTGATAATTAAAATAAAATGGTTGAATTATATAATACTTTCCAAGTATTATATAAGAAAGATGATAAAAGTAAATGAAACTACATAATTCGACACACGCCCGGATATCCCCAAATGATTTAGTAGAACGTTTCTTTATAAAAATAAACGCACGTTTTAAAGTTATAAATCATGCACATTATGTCTTTAAAGTTTTCACAAAGGTTATGATGTAAATTTCCAGTCGACAATTATAAAATATAAACAATCTTTTATAATCTAGTATACTATTTCTTTGGCGGTTTGCTGAAATAGTTATCCCAATTGTAAAAGTATAGTTTCCGTTTGTTTATCCGGTTATCGAAATGTTACAAATTAACAATCTTTAATTTATCTAATTAGACGAAATGGAAATAGCAATTTACACATTTATTTAACCTTTTAAACCACCATTTGATCCAGTTTTAAGTATTTATTTAACCAATACCACATTTAGATCCGGTTTAATATATAAATTTATATATGAAATCTTTAATTTTTATTATCCATTTATATACACCAAACACACCCTTATCATGAAGCGGCCAAACCAAACACCCTTATTGTTGTTACACAGTCCAACCAAACACACCCTACTCGGCTACTGAACCTATATCCAAACGCCCCAAATCTGCGTAAAGCAAACGCACCTAAATCTGCTACTACATCAACCAAACGCACCCTATTCGAATATAACAACTCCAAACGCACCCTTGACTGTTTTATGCTAAACCCCACCGCCCTTGGCTGTTAAACCCTAACCCAAACACCCCTTGGCTGTTCGCAGCCATCCCAAACGCACCCTAATGTGCTTTTTAGCACAGCCAAACGCACCCTTTCGCGGTGACAACAAACCAAACGCACCCTAACTGATACAAGCCAAACCAAACACGCCTTTACGGCTGTTATACTGCAATACAAACACCCCTAGCTGTTACTCCACGAAAACCAACGCACCCTTGTCTGCTGCTTCAATAACTCCAACGCACCCCTTGATGATGGAAATACAAACCACACGCACCCGAGTGGTGCGGCTGTCCCGAAGCCCCAAGCCGAACGCATCCTTCTTGGTGACAAACCAATCAAACGCACCCTATTTTATGAAAACCACACACCAGCCGCACCCTTATGATGGCTCGCGGTTGTGGGGCAGCGGCGTAGAGGTGGTGATGGCGTTGGTGGTCGTGGTGATGGTGGTTGGGGTCGGCTGTGGATATAGCAGCCGCGGTGGTGATGGTTCAAAGTGGTGATGACGACGTCGTGGGGATGAAGAGTATTGGTTTGTGTTTGGCGGCCTAATGAGGGGGAAAGGCGCGTGAATGCGAGTGTTGTTGGGGATCGGTTGATCGGGTCACGAGGATAACAGTTGGTTTCGGCCGAACGCTCGGCCGAAAACTTTTCCGGCGGCGGCGCATGGGTTGGCCCGCGGGAAGGGTGGCCGTAATTTTTGGAGAGGGAGAGAGTTATAATTGTGTGTGGGTATATTTGAGAGATGGAATGAAAAATGAAAATAAGTTTTATATTTATATAAAACTTTTAAACTAAATGTAATATGTTTAATAGTTGAGGGTTTATTGTGTAACTTTTTAATAAAGTTTTTATAACTATCGGTTCGGGACTCGTTTGAGCGACTTAACGGACGATTCAAATCTCGAAACTTGCGCCATTGTTTTCCAAATCATTTTTCTGATAAAAATGAGTATTTATTTGATATTATTTCATAAATATTTTCATATCATTTATAAAATATTCGTTATTTATTTAGTGAACTGGTTACGTCTTGTTCAGAATAAAAATGGATTTCAACTCGAATATTCGCGTTTTCAAAAACGCTTTTAATTAAAATGCTAAGTATTTTATTAAATATTTTTATTTAATAAAACGTGATAATTAAATATAATTTAATTATTTTCCCGCTTCTAAATCTTGCGAGGGCATTTCAGTCACCTTCTGACTGTTTTCGGGTCTCGGTCAAAACTAAAAAGTTGTCAGGAATATCATTTCACATCAAATTGCTTTAGAGTCCGAGTCGTGAAAACGTGATTTAGATGATCGTTCTTATAAGTCAAGCCAGACCCTAAAAGTCAAAGATTGAAATCGTCATTCAAAATTTCGAAAATTCTCGGATGTTACAGTACCTACCCCTTAAAGAAATCTCGTCCCGAGATTAAATTCGTGTTATCCGATTGTGTGATCAAGGAAAGACTTAAGGTTTAATAACTCGCTCTAAACAAGACGCTGATAACTTTATTCAGCAATATCTAATGTTTCGACATTTCTTAATATCCATAAATTTCGGCTAGGTTGACCAGGATATCCAATCCATTAGAATAGGTATCTCAAAATATATCATTACAGATCTTATGGCTGGTATAACCGCGTTATAGGGAAAGTCTCATTATAGTAAAAACCTCAAGAAGAATGTGTAGTCGCGTAAGTATGTTTGCATAAGTTTCTAAATGTCCGAGGACAGAGTCTCGTTTCTACTATCTGTAATGTTCGATGATTCATATCAACGTGGCTTATGTAAGTAAGTACTCAACTTACTTGGCAGTACTAGGATGTATCGCGACCTAAGTCTTCCTACTAGTGGCCCGAAATGAATAGTCCAACTATCTGTTTCGTCGATAGGTGTTTATCTCGTTTAAGGGGAGTTGCATAACCTATTGGATAAAGTTGTATCAGTCGGGACCGCTCCAGGACCCAACAGTAGCGACCATAACGTCAATACTATAACAAATGGTGATGGGATGCCGAAAATTAGGACATTTCGAGAAACAATATTCCCAGAATAAAGTTTAATAAATGAGAGGAGCTCGCGAGAGAGCTTATGCGATAGACGGCGGATTATGGTACTCAGTCGCTAGTTTGAGGACGAATCAACTCCATTAACTCAAGTATGTAACAAGTTTGTTAGTTCCACAAACAATTTACGATCGCACCTATTCAGTTCCCCCCCCCCCTCCCCCCCCTCCCTCTCACCCCCATGGCAAAAGTAATAACTTAAGAATGAGATAAGGTAGCTCCAAGTGAGGCCTTAAGATTTTTGCTGAGTAGTAAGACACGATTGTGTCTCTAGACCCTTTTAACGGATTCTGATGATTATCGATTTCAGGTTCATACTCGTGTCATATCGGATACCATTAAGCCCACTCATTTATAATTTCTTATTTACATAAAGAAGCGTCCAAATTTATGTAAGTAAGAAATGATAAACTTATGGTTCGGTGATTTATAATTTATTTATTTAAATGAAGAGGCGTCCCAATCCTTTCAAATAAATATATTATAAATCATCCTACTTAATAATTTCTGATGCAATACGCGTACACACAAAGTTTTCAAGGTGGTGAATGACATAACGATGCCGATGCTCTAATGAGTATGGAACGAGTATTTAAAATTCGTCTTCGGAGACGGGGAGTAAAACAATCAGGGAAGATCGACATAGTGTTCAAGATAGTTAATGAGTACTCGGCTAGAGTAAATAAGGTGAAGATCTCTATGAACGAATCAGTATAGCGATTATCATATCAATCTTCCTATTACAAGTCCCGCCCATACAAGACTTGTAATACTTAGATTCATACATAATCCCATGTAAACAGAACTGTGACGGGCTTTGTTAACATAGAAATTATCATATCAATCTTCATATTACAAGTCCCGCCCATACAAGACTTGTAATACTTAGATTCATACATAATTCCATGTAAACAAAATTATGACGGTCTTCGCGTAATACAATATAGTATAAAGCTATGAAGAAAAATAATATCCTTAGAGACCATTGTTTAACTCACAATGTCTGAGAACGAAATGAGACCGTTGTGCAACTCACAATGTCTAAGAAGTAAGATGAGACCATTGTATAACTCACAATGTCTGAGGTATAATTGAGACCATTGTGCAACTCACAATGTCTTAAGAAATGCTCTGGTATTTATATAAATAACTCTTATATAAATAAATGTGCGATATACGGCAAAAGTATAATCAATATATTACATAAATGTATGTCCACGTAAACACTTAAATAGCAACAAGTAATGTAAGCACATAAGCAAGTAGCGTGTATGCACTTTGAAAATGTTTGATGTGATGCAATGTTTGTGAAAACGGTTATAGTCTAGGGTAAAATATGCAACCTAGTTCTCTATAACCTTGGCTCTGATACCAATCTGTAACACCCCCAAAAATGTGTCGCAGCGGAAATATGTCAGGGGGCGTTACTTCATAATACAATAACACAAGATACAAGAGAACGACCTCTAAATGTGTCGTTTGAAAAGTAATCTCGTTGATTTCTTTGAAATTGATATAACATTTGTCCCATAATTGCATCACGATGAAAAGCTTGAAAATAACCCAACGAGATTTGATCATTTGTATGTAAGTAGAAATCCATAAATGAAATCTTGTCAATTTTAGACTCCATTGCACATCAAGTAAGCCAAGCATCTAATTCACCTGAGAAAAACATGCTTAAAAGTGTCAACATTAAAGTTGGTGAGTTCATAGAGTTTTGTAAGTATAAATGTAAATGTTGGAATCCAAAGATTTATAAAGTATGTATGATTATTTCAATCCTTATAATAATCGCCAAAAATGTAAGAGTAAATGTAGAACCAAAAGAGTCTAGTGTTTATTGCTTCGCCGCAATATAATGAAAAGTGTTCAGAAATTAGTAATGTTCAATAAGTAGTATGGACAGTGAGATCGTTGATTTTCCAAAATGTATGGGTCTACTATAACAAATACAGTACCACATAAATAATATCTACTGTTGCGCTAAGCTCATGACACTGAAGCCGAACAGTGATATGTATGGTGGGGGTAGGTGGGGGGGTTGCAATTAATGCACTAAATGTGCCCGTGTAGATGTTCAAACCCGTAACATCCAAATTGTTCCGACATGTATGCATTCGTGTTTCAGTACAGTCGAAACCCGAACAGGGATGTCAATCCCAAATAGATCTATTTATACACTCGCGCTTCCTCAACCGGTCCTCCGGTCAAGAAATTGACAGTTCATGATAATGGGCAATGGTGGGTTATGTTACTTAGGCACATGTAAACAGGAAGATGAAACCGAAAACACTGTTTCCAAATAAAATTAACTATGTATCGTAAATAGCTTTGAGAATTAAATCCATAATAGAAAAAGTGTGATATAAATCCAAGGTAAGTTGAGTTCGAAATGAGTATGTAAACAATTTCGTAAACATGTATGCAAATGAGTATGTGACAAAGTATGAAACCAAGTTTGTAATGAATTGCAAAATCAAGTATGTAAACCAAGTGTGTAGAATAGTATGTAAAAGATATTGTAAACGAATATGTAAACAAGTTGTATTGAGCATGTATTCTCCCCCGAGATTTGTAAAGTAAATGTAAAACAAGTGAAAGAGGGGCTATAAACTCACATCGATGACGAAGAACGATTGGCGGGAATGCGCACATTAAACGCCAGACAAAACGGAAACTGGAACGGCTCGACCAAGAAGTTGCAACTAATCTTAACGCCTAGTCCCACTAGCCTAAGATAATGTATTTGGGTTTCCCGATGAATGGTTACGTCAACGCGACACGTTGATAAAAGATTTAGATTTAAAGTTGTAATAGTTTGGTGGTTGGTTAAATAAATAAATCAAAAAGCATATGTAATTCATACGATGAATCATATAGCAGAGTATGTAATATATCCCGTATATATTACATATGAAAAATAAGCAATTATATAATTCGTATGATGAATTATATAATAAGACCAACAATCAAAAGAATAATTTGAAATATATAATACTTTGCAAATTTTATTTAAGAAACGTGAGTAAATGATTAAACAAAATGATTCGACACGTTTTTAGAAAATCACCACTTAAATAAATAAAAATTCTTAGCATAAAAGTAAGCGTACGTTTTAAAGTTATAAATCATGCACATTATGTCTTTAAAGTTTTCACAAAGGTTATGATGTAAATTTCCAGTCGACAATTATAAAATATAAAACAATCTTTTATAATCTAGTATACTATTTCTTTGGCGGTTTGCTGAAATAGTTATCCCAATTGTAAAAGTATAGTTTCCGTTTGTTTATCCGGTTATCGAAATGTTACAAATTAACAATCTTTAATTTATATAATTTAATCATTTTTCAATCAATCCGTGTTGCAATCTACTCGTGTGATCTATATATATAATTCGGCGAGACCAAATAATATATGACACATTTATTTAACCATTAACCACCATTTTAGTCCGATTTTATAATTTATAAATCTCGTTAAAATTTTATATCTATAAAATTTTAAGATATATTTATTGTTAATTCATTTTAATCCAAACGCACCCTTTTGGTAAACCTACTCACCCAAACGCTCCCTTCGTGCTTCCTATTATACCAAACAGCCCTTATGGCTGCTAATATCAACCAAACACACCCCTTGTGCTCTTTTGTCAATCCAAACAGCCCTTACGGCTGTTAACCCAAACCAAACACGCCTATACGGCTGTTATACTGCAAAACAAACACCCCTAGCTGTTACTCCACGAAAACCAACGCACCCTAAAGCTGTTTCTAACAGCCAAACACACTCTCCACTGCTGCCAAACCCGGATCCAAACGCCCCTAATCGTGTTAACCACCGAAACAAACATCCCTACAGTTGTTACTAAACCATACGCACCCTTATTGATTTTTAAACCAACCCACCCGCACCCATTTCTTTATAACCCAAACCAACGCACCCTGGTTGGTTTTTCTGTCGAGCCCAAACGCTCCCATCGCTGGTGGAAACCACAAAACGGACGCACCCTTGTGCGTGGCTGAGACAGCCAAACGCACCCTTGTGCGCGGCTGACCAACGGACCAAAACAAACACCCTTGTGGTGTCTCTTTATAACCAAAACGCACCCCGTTGGCTGTTTACAGCTAGGTCCAAACGCACCTTTGTCGGGTCTATTATCAAAGCCAAACGCACCCTTTGGTGCCATTTATATCACCAACCTCACCCCACCCTTCGTGGTTTTATAAAAACCACACGCACCTTATGGTGCTGCCATAAACCCACGCACCCTGATGGGTTTTATCAGTAAACCACACGCACCCGTTTTATGAGGTGATGGCGATGGTGGTGTTAAGATGAATATGGTAACTGAAGTGGTGGCGTCGGTGGATGTTATGGTGGGAGATGGTGACGGGTGGCAGCGTGTGGCGGTGGTGGCGAGTGGCGGAGAGTGGTTATGGGGATCGGGTAGATCGGGTCGTGAGGACCACTTTTGGTTTCGATCGGAAAAGCCCGCCGGAAAACTTTTCCGGCGGCGGCGGTGGAGGGAAGGTCGCCGGATATTGAGGGAGAGAGAGGAGGGAGATGAATATATATAAATGTGTGTGTATAATAGAGATGGAAATGAAAATTTGTTATATAAATTTTATATATATATAAAAGTTATAAATTGATATGGAAAATAGATATTAGTATAGGGTTTATTTTGTAAATATTTCACAGGGACCAAAAGTGTAACTTTTGTTAATTATTGATTCGGGACTCGTTTGAGGTACTTAACGGAGGAATTAAAATACGAAACTTGCGTCGTTGTTTTCCAAATAATTTTTCTGATAAAAATGAGCATTCGCTTGATAATATTTCATAAATATTTTATAACATTTACTAAAATATTTGTTATTCATTTTGTGAACCGGTTTCGCCTCGTCCGAAATAAAATAGATTTAAGCTCGAGTATTCGCGTTATCAACAACGCTTTTAATTAAAATGATGACTAATTTATTTAATACTTTTATTAAATAAATACTGATAATTAAAAACAAATTTAATTATTTTTGTGTGTCCGCGTTGTAGGTTGTTCGTTAAATGTTTGCGGTGCTGTTTTAGCCCTTTTCGGCTCGTTTCCAGGTTTCGGGCAAAACTGAAAAGTTGTCAGGAATCTCGTTTTACATCAAGTTGTTCTAGAGTCCGAATAATGAAAACGTGATTTAGCTACTCGTTTTTGATAAGTCAACTTAGGAAGAACCTATATCTTCTCGTTTTCAAGTCAAATAAATTTAAAATAAATTTGTACATGAGGTATGAAATAATAAATATGATTTATTATTTAAAATATGTTCCGAAAATTTTGCCGGTTACGCGGTAACTGTTTTTATGAGACAATAAAAGGTTAAAAGTCAAAAAGTCAAGTCGGTCCTGAAAAGTCAAAGTTTAAAATACTCATTTAAAATTTCAAAAATTGCCGGATGTTACAGTACCTACCCCTAAAAGAAATCTCGTCCCGAGATTTAATTTTTGTGTTACCCGATTGTGTGACCAAGAAAAGATTTAAGATTTAATAAGCTAGTTCTAAACAAAACGATGATAACTTTATTCAGCAAAAATTTGATGTTTCGACAATTCTCAATATACTAAAATTTTTGGCTAAGTTTGACCAGGATATTTAATCCATTAACATAGGTATCTCAAAATATATCATTACAGATCTTATGACTGGTATAACCGCGGTATGGGAAAGGTCTCATTATAGTGAAAACCTCAACAAGAAAGTGTAGCCGCGTGAGTGTGTCTGTATAAAGTTTTAAATGTTCCACGACGGTGTCTCTTTTCTGCTATCTGAAATGTTCGATGATTCACATCAATATGGCTTATAGATGTAAGTACCCAACTTACTTGGCATTTTCAGGATGTATCCGACTATCTGTTTCATCGGTAGGTGTTTATCTGGTTTAAAGGGGGTTGCATTACCTATTGGATAAAGTCGTACAAGTTGGGACCGCTCCAGGACCCAATAACAGTAACCATAACAATAATAACTTAGAACAAACGGTGATGGGATACGGGAAGTGAGGACGTTTCGAGAAACAATATCCCCATAATAAAGTTCAACAAATGGGAGGAGCTCGCGAGAGAGCTTATGCGATAGACGGCGGATTATGGTACTCAGTCGTTAGCTCCACAGACAGTTCGTGATTGCAAGGACTTGCAATGGCAAAAGTAATAACTTAAGAATGAGATAAGGTAGTTCCAAGTGAGGCCTTAAGATTTTGCTGAGTAGTAAGACACGATTGTGTCTCTAGACCCTTTTTAACGGATTATGATGATTATCGATTTCAGGTTCATACTCGTGTCATATCGGATACCATTAAGCCCACTCATTTATAATATCTTATTTACATAAAGAAGCGTCCAAATTTATGTAAGTAAGAAATGATAAACTTATGGTTCGGTGATTTATAATTTATTTATTTAACTGAAGAGGCGTCCCAATCCTTTCAAATAAATAAATTATAAATCATCCTACTTAATAATTCCCGGTGCAATACGCGTACTCTCATAACCTTCAAGGTGGTGAATGACATAGCGATGCCGATGCTCTAAAGAGTATGGAACGAGTATTTAAAATTCGTCTTCGGAGACGGGGAGTAAAACAATCGAGGAAATCACATAGAGTTCAAGACAGTTAATGAGTACTCGGTTAGAGTAAAATAAGGTAAAAGTCTTTACGAACGAGTTAACATAGCAATTATCATATAAATCCTCCTATTACAAGTCCCGCCCATACAAGACTTGTAATACTTAGATTTATACATAATCCCATGTAAACAGAACTGTGACGGGCTTTGTTAACATAGCAATTATCATATCAATCCTCATACTACAAGTCTCGCCCATACAAGACTTGCAACACTTAGATTCATACATAAATCCCATGTAAACAAAAATTATGACGGTCTCTGTGTAATACAATATAGTATAAAGCTATGAAGAAAAATAATATCCTTAGAGACCATTGTTTAACTTACAATGTCTGAGAACGAAATGAGACCATTGTGCAACTCACAATGTCTAAGAAGTAAGATGAGACCATTGTATAACTCACAATGTCTGAGGTATAATTGAGACCATTGTGCAACTCACAATGTCTTAAGAAATGCTCTGGTATTTATATAAATAACTCTTATATAAATAAACGTGCGATATACGCAAAAGATGTAAGCATATATATTACATATATGTATGTCACATAAGCACTTAATGCAGCACGTAATGTAAGCACATAAGCAAGTAACGTGTATGCACTTTGAAAATGTTTGATGTGATGCAATGTTTGTGAAAACGGTTATAGTCTAGGGTAAAATATGCAACCTAGTTCTCTATAACCTTGGCTCTGATACCAATCTGTAACACCCCCAAAAATGTGTCGCAGCGGAAATATGTCAGGGAGCGTTACTTCATAATACAACAGCTCAAGATACAAGAGAACGACCTCTAAATGTGTCGTTTGTAAAACAATCTCGTTAATTTTCTGAAAATCAAAATAATAGTTGTCCCATAATTGCATCACCATGAAAAACTTGAATGTAAAGACTCCAATGCACATCAAATAATCCAAGCATCTAATTCACCTGAGAAAAACATGCTTAAAAGTGTCAACATTAAAGTTGGTGAGTTCATAGAGTTTTGTAAGTATAAATGTAAATGTTGGAATCCAAAGCTTTATAAAGTACGAATGATCATTTCAATCCTGATAATAATCGCCAAGAATTTGTAAGAGTAAGTGTAGAACCAAAAGAGTTTAATGTTTATTGCTTCGCCGCAATATAATGAAAAGTGTTCAGAAATTAGTAATGTTCAATAAGTAGTCAAGTTTGTATGTGTCGGGGGGCCCTGTTGTCCCCAACATGATCCGACATGTTAGTATAAAAGTTCGTTTACTTGGTGATAGCTCATCACCCGAACGGGGGATTGTCATCTCGAATAGATCTATTTCATTAAAATACTGAGCAGACAACAGGCTATAACGTTCGTTTGCCAAGTGTTAGTAATCACTCGAACGGGGAGATTAAGCGAATCCCAAATAGTCTTATTTCATAAACTTCGCAGCTCACCCTCAAAGTGATTTACTTGTTCATGACACTGATGTGGCAGTAGACTTTTTGTATGTACCCGATTCGGGCAGTGTTATAGTGATACAAATATGTGTTCCCATCATGGGTGTTGCCATCTGCACACCCGGGCTTGTAATGCTCTGTTGGCCCCGCATGGCGCCAAACAAATCGTGAACGAAAATACATTTAAATGTAAAGTATGCATTCTGTGACCAGAAATAAAGTCAATAATGTATCCCATTAGCGAGCTATGCTAAATAAGTATGTAAACCCAATTGAAATCAACCAGGTTAAATTGTGTTTGTAATGAATTGCCAAATCGTGTATGTAAACCACAGTGTTTAGAATGTATGTAAAAGATATTGTAAACGATATGTAAAAAGTTGTATTGAGCATGTATCATCCTCCGAGATTTTGGTAAAGTAAATGTAAAACAAGTGAAGGGGGCTATAAACTCACATCGATGATGAAGAACGATTGGCGGGAATGTACACATTGGTACAAGACGAAACGGTAAACTGAAAACGGTTCGACAAGAAGTTGACAGCTTATTCTTAACGGCTAGTACTCACTTTAGCCTAGGGTAATGCGATTGGGTTCGGATTGAATTGTTATGTCAAACAAAAAAAAAGCGGACATGTTGAAAAAAAAAAAAGATTTAGATTTAAAGTTGTAATAGTTTGGTGGTTGGTTAAATAAATAAATTGAAAATATACGCAAAGTGTGTAATATATATTCTTTATATATTACTTATGAAAAAATTAAAACCCTTATATAATCTACATGTGATTATATAACAAAGACAATCAATCAAAAGATTAATGAAAAGTATAATATACCTTGCAGGTATTATATATTAAGTGTGAATAATTAATTAAACCAATTAGTTTGACAACCCTTTTAATTAATGAAAAGGACTTTGTACATAAGTTGACAATGTATTAACGGTTATGAATAAATTCAAACCATGTTGTAAACAGTTTATAATCATTATAAAATATAAATAATATTTTATAAAATATATTTCGTTTCTTCAACGGGTTGCGTCTAAAACAGTTTGTCTCAAGGTACAAAATATAGTTTTCGTTCGTTGTCAGGTTATTGTATAGTTATATTTTAATACATCTTAAAATATAACTTTAGTCTCTTTATCGGTTTCTAAAATGATATAAGTTTTAGTAACACATTACTAAATATATATATTTCGTCATGACAGTTTCGGTTGTATAATGTTTTCCATTTTCGCAAAACTTAACGTTTTCCCTTAATCAATATCTGTTGCAATCATTTGCTTTCCAATATTTCCAATGTCTGCGTGTTCCAAGTATAATATATTTATGCTATTTACCTAACCTAAACAAAATAATATAATTTACATTTATTTAACCATTATAAACCACCCATTTATATATCCGATTTTTAAATATTTATAAAACCTTGTAATAATTTTCATTAATCGATTTCATTAACCAAACGAACCCTTATTGAAACTGCTCACCCAAACGCGCCCTATTTTGTTGACTGCACAACCAAACACCCCTTTGGTGTTCGACAGCAGCCAAACGCACCCTAATGGCATTTAGCCAAACCAACCGCACCCTCGGCTGATTCCCAGCCCACCAAACGCACACTCGGGGTGTTTTAACAAAACCAACCGCACCCTTGTGCGGTTTATGAAAGCCGAACGCACCCTACTTGGGTTATGAACCCAACCCTGCTGTGAAACCACACGCACCCCAATCTGCGAAAAAGAACCCACACCGAACACACCCTGCTGGTGCGAACCATGAAACCCGACGCACCCAACTCGCTGATGAAACGCAAAAACCAACGCACCCTTATCTCCACAACAGCCCAAACGCACCCCCTAACTGCTGTTATAACTAAAAACAAACGCACCCCAACCGTGTTATCACAACCTAAACACATCCTAACTATGTTACACAATCAACCGCACCCTTACCGGCGCTATAACCAATCCGAACGCACCCTTATGGTGCCTGAAACAAGACCGAACGCACCCTTGAGGTGTTATTACACCAAACCACACACACCCTTCGTGGTGCCGAATCGAACCCAACCAAACAGACACCCTTCGTGGGTTAAAGACAGAACCGAACGTACCCTCATGGAGAGAGTGACGAGGTGATAGAGATGAAAGTGGTGGTGTTATGGCAGCGGCAGTCGAGTGGTGGTGGTGACGGCGCGTGACCGAGAGTGATGGTGGGGATCGGATAGATCGGGAGATGGGGGGGATTTTTGGTGTTGGCCGGAAAAGCTCGCCGGAAAAACTTTTCCGGCGGCTGCGGTGGTGGTCGCCGGCTGCCGGGTATTTGGGAGGGAGAAGAGAGAGTGTATTGCATTGTGTGTGTGTGTGTGTTTTATAAAAGATGGAAATGATTTATAAAAATGAAATGAGATATAAGATTTTTATATATATATAAAAGGAAGTGAAAAGTCCCCCATAGTCTAGGGTTCATTTTGTAACATTTTTAATATAGTTTTTATAGAAGTGGTTCGGGACTTGTTTGTACGACTTAACGGATGATTCGAGTCGCGAAACTCGCGCCATTGTTTTTCAAATCATTTTTCCGATAAAAATGAGTATTTATTTGATAATATTTCAGAAATATTTTATAACATTAAATAAAATATTTGTTATTCGTTTTGTGACTTGTTTAGAAATAAAAGAAATTTTAGCTCGGATATTCGCGTTATCAACAACGCTTAAATAAGTAAAATATTAAATAATTTTATTTAATATTTTTATAAAATAGTAGTGCTAATTAAAAATAAAATTTAATTATTTTTGTGTGTCGGTACCCGTTGTGTGCAGTTTTCAAAACTTCGCGGGGCTGTTTTAGCCCTCTTCTGCTTGTTTTCAAGTCTCGGGTAAAACAAAAAAGTTGTCTGAAATATCGTTTTACATCAAATTGTTTTAGGGTCCAAATCGTGAAAACGTGATTTAGTGGTTCGTTTTTGATAAATCAACTAAGAATTAATATATATCCTTTTTCGTTTTCAAATCAAATAAGTTAAAAATAACTTTCCCTTGAGAGATGTAATAATAAATATGATTTATTATTTAAAATATGTTCCGACAACTTTACCGGTCACACGGTAATTGTTTTTATGCGACCATGAACGACCAAAAGTTAAAAGGTCAAGTTAGACTCGAAAAGTCAAAGGTTAAAATAGTCCTTTAAAAATTTCAAAAATTCTCGGATGTTACATGTAGGGTATGAGATCGTAACCATAAAACCTGCACTTTGAGTCGATAAGATCACTTATTATTTTAAAGTTCACATTTTAAATACATTCTCCCCTTATTTTAAATACTAATTCACTTAGTTTTTGAAATATTTTGTGATTAAAATTTATCTTTAAATACCATGGGGAAAACTTTTACTTAGCATGAATTACATGGAACATGAACTTGCTCCCCCTCAATTTTACATATGTTTAACACCAAAAACAATGATACCAAGTTGTAAAAGATTATAAAATTGAGGTTGAACACTTAGTCATCTTATAACTATTATTCTATTGAATTGTCATTATTATCTTGTTGTTATTAAGTGACTTTTTGGGAATGGTTTGAATACATCAGAATGGTCATGATATGATGTATCCAAACTCATTAAACTTTGTTTTTCGAAAAACTCCCCCTTGAAAGATGGATTTTTTTTTAGTGTGAACACTACAAGTTGAACGATTATGAATCGTCATGTGAGAATTGAGAAAATTCTTGAAAAATTGTGTTTAATTTTTTGAAAAACATCATGTTAGAAGACTTCTCTTCAACTCTAGGTAAAGCGCACCTTATGCGTACACTATCCTTTTTCTTGAGCTCAAAACTTTGAACTGTCTTGATAAGAACGCTCAAGACGAGAAAGCTGAATTTCTCATTGTTAGGATTAGTATCTTTTATTGATAAACTTTCCTTTAATTTGAAGTTTCGGGTTACGGTACTGATATTTGCACATAAGCCATCAAGAAAAATTAGAAATGACATGTTTTGAAAGCATTTGAAACTCTTGTTCGAACTTCATTTACACGCCCGTGTCGATATTAATCAACATTTCTAGGTACGTAAATGTTATCGTTAAGAGGACATGTCGAGATGAATATTTTTTGAAAACATTTTCTGATTTTTTTTTTTGTATTTTGTATTTTTCTTTTATGAAAATTATATATTTTTGTATTTTCTTTTTTTTTCAAAAATATGTAATGTTGATGTGATGAGGTATCAAGCAGATTCATTGTCAAGAACCTCCAGTTGGTTCTGTGGATGCACCATCTACATACCAATTTTTTGACGAGATTCTGAATACTTTCTTCGGGATGGGCTTTAGTAAACATGTCAGCAATGGTATTAGTTCTGATAAAGTAAATTCATTTATACGTTTTCTACCTGTTCTTTGATGAAATTGATACCGAGTATGGATGATGCTTGGTCGGGAGTGCTGCAGCGGGGTTAGCATGAGTTGCTATGGTCTGCTAAGAATCGCAATTCACAGCGGTCTTTGTTGGCTGTAGTTAAATCCTAATCTTAAAGTTGATGTCCTTCCTCCCATGACTTGAGCTCAAATTGCAATAACGCCACGTATTCAGCATCTGCAGATGACATTGCTAGTTACCAGTCTTGCTTCTTTAACATCCAGTGACTAGCATATCACTAGGGAACTGTATTCTCCAAAAAGTGCTTTGCGAGTTCAAGGCAAACCGGCATGATCGGAATCTGAAAAAGTTGTTAGTTAAGCCAGAACCTTCGGATACCGAGTCCCATGTGAATGGTACTCTCTAAGTATCGAAAGATTCCTTTTAACCTCTTTGAGGTGTGTTTTTCAGTCGGTTCTTGCTTGATTTCTTGACATAACATTTACAGCTTGCACTATGTCTGGTCTACTAGATGTCAGATACACGGAGTGACCGATTTTGCTACAGGTAGTCGTTTGGTCTACGGGGTTCACCACTCAAGTCGGCTTCTTATTAGGTTTCGTTAGACCATTGGTGTACCAATGCTTTGTCCTATCTCCATACCATGTTTTTTAGAATCTCTAAAGTGTAACTTGGCATGATGATAAAATACCCTTCAACATGGGGGATTGGTGGATCTGGAAGTCTAAAAAGATTTCATTTACCCCATTAAGGAATTCAAATCTACCGTTCATAATTTTTTCAAAACGTTTTGAAAAATTTTAGGTTTGTGGAACCATAAAATAATGTCATCAACGTAAATCTACACAAGTAGAATGTTGCCTCCGTATTTTATTAGGAATATAGGGCGGGTCAATGATCTCTTTAGGAACAACCTTTAGATATCAGGAATTTTTGAGAGTTCATCATACCAGGCTCTTCAGAGCCTTGTTTCATCCATACAGAACTTCCTTAGAGATAAACTTTGTCTGGATACTGCAGGAACAACGAATCCATCTGGTTTGTGCAAACATAAACCTCTCCTTCAATGGACCAAGAAGAAATGGTAGTTTTCACGTCCATCTGATTAGTTTGGAAAAGACCTTGTTGTGCAAACATATGCGACAAAATCCTGATCAGCCTTCAAGCGAGCAACTGGAGCAAATGATTCTAAAATCAATACCTCTTCCTAAGCATATCCCTTTGCTACAAGTCATGCTTTGTTGGAATTACAGTTTGGTCTTCATTTTTTGTTTTCTTCCATAAACTTTGCTTGATTACGTTATTGCCAAAGGTTTGTCAAGAGGTCCTAGACTTGTAGTCTATCAACTGATGAAGTTCTGCCTGCTTGCTTCTTAATGTTTTATCTGTTCAACAGTACTCACGGTGAGTGCGAAACTATACACATTTCAGGATTGTTGCAGTTGTCGTCTTGTTTGACTGGCTTGGTTGATTTCCACGAAACTTGAAGTTAACGGGTGATCTTTTGTCCATCGTATTGGGAATCTGAGGTTGGTGAAGGTATGCATATTTGAATTACAATTTGCGGTGAGGAAGACTCAGCATGTTCGTGTACCGTGTGTCCGAATAGGATTGGTTATATTCTGCTTGATTATCGTTGTTTTCTACTCAGCATGAAACATTTGTAGGTGTTGATGAGTTTTGATGTAGGGTGATTATTCGTTGAAGGGCTGTGTGTATTATGTAGCAGACTTATCGGTGGGGGAAGAAGACTTTTGACACGTGAAGTACATCATTGAAAATTCTCGTACAAAGGACCAAACAGATGATCCAACTCTGTTGTGTTGGACTGTTGTATCTGTTGAAGGCGAAACGGTTTGTAGTTCTGGTGGCAGGGCTCTCGGTGTTGTCATAATCTGACGCCTTTTGTCGTAGGGGAATGAGGGTCCTGAAGTGTCATTTGCAACAGACGTCTCTGTCATTCTTTGTTCTGCATCAAAAATCTGAGATGGATGGGATTCAAACTTTCAACCTATTCTCTGGTTGTAGACACGATATCCCTTTGATTGAGTGGAGTATCCCACTAAATGCTAAGGATCCCCTTTTTCTTTCATCTTATCAAGTTCTCACCCATCTCTGTTAGGTAACAAGTACAACAAAAAATATTGGGAAGGTGTTGATTGAGGGTTTTCTGTATTAATGATGGTGATATGCCATTTCTCATATGTTGGCGATGATGATTGATTATTTTGTGTATAGCATGCGGTTCAATTGCTTCAGTCTGAAAAGAATAAAGGAAGTTATAGGAATAGTCCGAATGCATCGTCGAGGCGCCTCAACGAGGGTGCAGTTTCGTCTTTCGACAATGCCGTTATGTTAAAGTAGTGTTCGAGGAGTAAGATGTTTGATGCTCATTCCTTCTTCGTTTAAAGAATGCAGTAAGTGTCTTTTTGTTTAAAGAACCTTAGTGCCTCTGTCCGTGCGGAACAGAAATTACTAGGGCTTGAAGATTTCTTTGGATCATCGTGAGAAAGTCTTTTAAAACTTCTGGTGTTTCATCCTTGGAACGTAGAAAGAGAGTCCAAGTGTATCTGGAGTAGTCGTCGACAATTACCAGAATATATTTCTTCCCATTTATGCTAGCAACCCGCATTGGACCACATAAGTCCATATGAAGCAAATTTAACCGTCCTTTTGAACTTGGAACAGTCTTTGACTTGAATGAACTTCGTTTTACTTTACTCACTTCACAAGAGGAACATAGTTTGGAGCCTTGACATATTTAGTTTTGGTAAACCAATCACAACATCTTTCTTTGAAAGCAAGTTGATGTAGTCGAAGTTGAGATGAGAAAGTCTTCGATGCCATAACCATGCTTGAGTTGGTGATGCTTTAGCCATGAGACAGATTGGAGTTGATGAAGTTGTTTCTTGAAGAGAAATTGTATAGAGATCAGTTCCACGATTACCGGTTAGTAAGTCTTTCCCTGAAGATCTTAACAAAACACGTAGATTTTCTGAAATGCAACCCTCCCAAATCCGCATCATCAGAATTGACCAACCGAGAATGAAAGATTGTGATTCAGACTTCGACGCTAGTAAACCTTTTGATCGTGATATTTCCTGGAAACAAATCTCATAACAGAATTGGAGCAAATTTGATCCATTGCCAAAAATGAACCGGTACCAAGTCTTTTCTTTACCTCCAAACACTACTTGCTAGCAGAGATAAGCTCGCGCGACGTCATGTGCTTTGTGCATCCAGGAGTCAAATCATGAATAGGATAAGTGTACACTCTGCAGAGAATTAAGAGGACAATCGGAATACATGACCAAATTGGATCCTAAAGCGTTTTGTGCAGTTTTAAGACTATTAGTTATCCTAGTTACATTATCTACGGAAAACTACTTTCTTATTCACCTCTTTTCGTTCCTAACTTTAGGTACCCATTTCATTTTTGTCTTAGGAACCCATGTATATGCTGATGGGCATTGTTGTGCTATCCACCATTTCACGCTTATTATCTTCTTATACAACATCATATAGTAACTCTATAGAATTTGTGTTAGTAGATTCTGAGTGCAACTGTTTTCTTTTTAATGAGGAGTCTGCAAAAGATTTGTTCGCTTGCCCCCCCGCCCGCCCTACCTTCTCGGGGAGTGAGAGATAGCCCAGTACTAAATAGCGCTCTACATTAGGCTTCTTAGTTCTAGCATTCACGTCATTCAAATATTTAGAAACACAAGCATCATGATTCAAATTAAACACACATTTTCCACAAGTAGCACAAACAGCATTAACATTTGAAGTTCTGGATTTTAAACTGTCATTACACGCAGTTACAGACTTTGTTTGATTAGAATACTAGAAATCCTGTAGGGTGTTCTTTCTACTTCAGTCTTCTTAAACTTCATTGACTATTGTTATGTAGGACCTTATCTTTCATTTGATTGCCCTTAGGGCTGTGGTCTGCTAACATTAGTTCTGTGAGCTACTCCTGTAGATGTAGACACGCTCGAGGATAGTTATTCCTTTGAAGTTTGATTCAACTGTGGTGCTTTTCAGTTTGTGTGGTACTACTTGCAATTCGATACATGCTGGTTCTTATCACATTTTGTTTCTTACAGCTTGCGTTGGGTTTCTTGTGAGGCAAATTCTGTGGAGTTGACTGGTTTTGATAAACCCTTTGACTCATTTAGTTTTTGAACGACTTTTTTTTGGAATTTGTTATTTCTCTCAATCTGAGGAGTTTGAAAAGGCGCCGGTTTTCCTAAAACTGAGGTTTTGGACTACCTTTGAGCTTTGGTTTCGTCGAACAAACAGATGGTTTATCAAAACTTAGTTCCACAGATTTTTACTGTGCATTTTTCAATGAGTTTCTTTAACTCACTTATTGCAATGTTCTTGTCTAGCAGTTGAGCTTTCAAATCTTGTATTTCACAATATTCATGATTCGAATTAAACACACATTTTCCACAAGTAGCACAAACAGCATTAACATTCGAAGTTCTGGAATTTAAACTGTCATTACACGCAGTTACAGACTTTGTTTGATTAGAAATACGATAAATCCTAGGGTGTTCTTCTACTTCAGTCTTCTTAAACTTCACTTGACTATTGTTTGGCAGGACCTTATCTTTCATTTGATTGCCCCTAGGCTGTGGTCTGCTAACATCTAAGCAAACCCCAAATCACCATTTCGTGAGCTACTCCTGTAGATGTAGACATGCGAGGATTAGTATTCCTAGAAGTCTGAGTCAACTGTGGTGCTCTAGTTTGTGTGGTACTACTTGCAATTCGATACATGCCTGGTTTAATCACATTTGTGTTTCTTACAGCTTGCGTTGCTGTTTGAGGCAAATTCTGTGGAGTGACTGGTTTTGATAAACCCTCTGACTCATTAGTTTTTGAAACCGACTTTTTCTTTGCAAAATTTGTTCTCTCAAGAGAGTTTGAAAAAGGAGCCGGTTTTCCTAAAACTGATGGTTTTGGAATCCTTTGAGCATTTGGTTGTCGAACAACAGATGGTTTATCAAACTTAGTGTCCACAGATTTTCCTTTGCATTTTTCAATGAGTTTCTTTAACTCACTTATTGCAATGTTCTTGTCTTGCAGTTGAGCTTTCAAATCTTGTATTTCACAATATTCATGATTCAAATTAAACACACATTTTCCACAAGTAGCACAAACAGCAATAACATTTGAAGTTCTGGAATTTAAACTGTCATTACACGCAGTTACAGACTTTGTTTGATTAGAAATACTAGAAATCCTAGGGTGTTCTTCTACTTCAGTCTTCTTAAACTTCACATGACTAGTGTTTGGCACGACCTTATCTTTCATTTGATTGCTCCTAGGCTGTGGTCTGCTAACATTAGTTTTGTGAGCTACTCCTGTAGATGTAGATACGCGAGGATTAGTATTCCTAGAAGTCTGATTCAACTGTGGTGCTCTAGTTTGTGTGGTACTACTTGCAATTCGATACATGCCTGGTTTAATCACATTTGTGTTTCTTACAGCTTGCGTTGCTGTTTGAGGCAAATTCTGTGGAGTGACTGGTTTTGATAAACCCTCTGACTCATTAGTTTTTAAAACCGACTTTTTCTTTGCAAAATATTTTCTCTCAAGAGAGTCTGAAAAAGGAGCCGGTTTTCCTAAAACTGATGGTTTTGGAATCCTTTGAGCATTTGGTTGTCGAACAACAGATGGTTTATCAAACTTAGTGTCCACAGATTTTCCTTTGCATTTTTCAATGAGTTTCTTTAACTCACTTATTGCAATGTTCTTGTCTTGCAGTTGAGCTTTCAAATCTTGTATTTCAAAATATTGTTCACGTTCCTTTCGAAATACATTTGACGCCTTTTCTTTGCAAACTGTGTCATTTTTCAGTTGTTCTTGACATTCTTGTAAAGCGATTTCAAGAGAAATTGAGTGTTTTTCTAATTTAGCAAAACTCTGTAAAAGCTCAGTGTAAATCTCTTTACTTACAAATTCAGTTTGTTCAGAAAGCTTTTGTGCAAGACAGTCACATTCCCTGACTTTATGAAGATATAAGCATTGTAATTCAGTGATCTCATCTAAATCAGATGAAGATTGCAAATAAGAACACATAACATCTTTAGACACACATTCTTGCAAAAGCATATCATACATGTTGGAAAATTCTGCCTTATCAGATTCAAGTTCATCAAGTTCATCTTCAAGAGATTCAACGTACTTTAAATCTGCATGCATTTCTTGCTTAAGTTCATGTACAAATGCGAAACTATCATTCTGAGTCTTAAAGGCAAGGGGCATCAAACATGTCTTAACTAGGATTTCCATATCTTGCGCAGTTGGGTTACGAAGATGAAGAAGGTCGTTTGAATGTTTTACCCATGATTGATCGATAATTTCTTTCAGATGATTAATATTATTTGTCATGACATTATATGCTTGTCTACTTTTGCTTATTTATTTAGACACTGGTAAGAAATCTATGTTTTTGAAAATATTTGGTTTTGTTTTCACAAATGATTTTCTCCACATTTTCTTTCTCATTTCATTTGCCTGTGTGAACTGAATTTCATAATGCTGGTAACGGGGGTTTTAAAAATTTCATAAGACTATTTAACTTTTAATGTATTCAAAAGGTATCAATAAGTCTTTAATTCAATTTTGATCGACTCTCTTCTTCAAGAGTCAGAGTCTCTCACCCTATCGGGGAATGATTCTGTTTTACAGGATCAAAATGGTCTTGTGGGATCGCAACAAACATGGTTTTCACATATTGAGCCTTTTTTGAGGTAATTGGATTGGCCAAATGTAAGTCTTCCCATTAAATGTAGGGCTTTGTGTGCTAACATTGAATGGTTGGATTAGATAGACTCCTTTTGTAAACAATTTCATTTCAAAAACTTAATTGGTTTTCTATTGAAATCATTTTGTCATATCTTTTTCTCTTCCTATAAGCTTCAAATCCGTTATTGACCTTTTTTTCTCTTTGAACAAGACCATCGTAATGTGACTTTTGTTAAAAGACTCTTGTTTTGAACTAACTCATCACGTTTTCTCCTTTGACTAGGCATTAACTTTTAAAAACCTTCTTTTAGGTCAATTTTCTTTTTGAGCTAATAGTCCTAGAGTTTCATTTAACTTACGTTCAAGTTTGTCATAGTCAACTGTACAATCATTAAAGGCCTTGTACCTCTCAAACTCAGTCTGTTTATTTTGAAGTGCAACTAAGCAACTATCCCGAATACTATTAGATTCCCCTAGAGTTCTACTAGTTTCCGCAAGAATAGATTTGCACTCAGTTAATTCTTGAGTCAATGTTGCATTTGCTTTCTTTAATTGCTTTTGAATCTTTTTATTTTCATCGACATCAAGCTTTAAATTAGCAATTAAATTAGCAAGTGCAACACGCTCATCATCACATTCTACATCATTTTGGTCATCCTGAATATCATTATCACACATATCCGGTGAGTCAGGAATGACATTACTATCACCCGTTTCCACTGCACATGTGTTGTGTAATGATACAATTAGCTCAAAATGTTGTATGTCATTTGGCAAACACATTATCGTCAGTATTCGTATTGTGACCCCTTGTTTCATAGAGGCTCACCTCAGCGCATGGCCTGAAGTCAGCATAGAACCTCCTGATCTTTGCCATGTAACTGTAATTGTGCTTCCAACTCTTGTTTCAATCAATATCTCCATTCTTTTCTGCTAGCCAGTCAATTGCTGCCTGCTTGGAATAGAAACACCTTTCTCAGCTTGTTTACACAGCAACATTGTAACACTCCAAAAAATCACAACGCAGTAAGAATACCCACATGGGGTGCTACTTCCATAAATACACAGCGCTAGAATACAAAGAAGGACCTCTAAATGTTTCGTTTTGTAAAACAATCTCGTTGATTTTCTGAAATCGAACATTAATAGTTTTTCCCATAATTGCATCACAATGAAAAGCTTGAAAGCAACACAATAGATTTGAATCATTTGTAGAAACCCAAGTATGAAATCTTGTCAATATAGACTAACAATGGCACATCAGAAAATTGTATTTAAAAATCCAAGTACTATAAACACCTGAGGAAAAACATGCTTAAAAGTGTCAACATTAAAGTTGGTGAGTTCATAGATTAGTTTAAATATGAATGTAAGTTTCAACTGAATGTATTTGTCCACTGTATCATCACAGTATCATGTAAAAATCCCAAAGATTTATAAAGAATGCACGACACATTTTATGTCACCAAAAGTACCAATCTTATCCCAAAGATTATACAGAATGCAACTGAACACATTTTAATGTCACCAAAAGTACCAATCTTATCCCAAGATTTATAAAGAATGGCATAACCAATTTAGTGTCCAACCAAAAGTACCCATTCATATCCCAAATAATTATAAAGAAAATGCATGACTAAGTTAGATGACTCCAAAATGTTTCAAGTGTGCAAGTATAACCATGATTACCATAACTCTAAGTACATGACACTTGTGACGTAGACTTGTATGTATGCCACTTTATTCAAGGCACAGTAAAATTGTACCCATCGTAGGTGTCCCCTCCAAGAACACCCGGGCATTAATGAAAAACCCTTTTTGTACCCATCACAGGTGTCCCCTCCAAGAACACCCGGGCAGTAATGAAAATCCTTGTGTATGTGTCGTTGGCCCTGTAGGTCCAGCCAATCGTGTTCCGACATGTTATAACGTTCGTTACCGGCGATAGCTAGTCACAACCAACGGGGATTGTCAATCCTAAAGATTCTATTTCATAACATACGCGCTCACAAAACCTCCAAGTGATTTACATTTCATGCAACCTAATCTAATCCGTAATCATTTGAGTAAAAGTGTTATTTTACTCCCGTTACCGGTGTCCCCTCCAAGAACACCCGGGCAGTACCGTTTTTGTCATCAGTTCAATCCGCTTAAGCTAATCCGTAATCCTTTCAAAAGTAAAGTACATATATTTGTGACCAAAAATGAAGTCAAGTAATATATCCCATAGCGAGCTATGTAAAAGAGTATGTGAACCAATTTGTAATCAAACATGTAAATGCATTTGTAAACAAGCATGTATCCCCCTCGCGGGTTTATAAACATTCAAAAGATTGAAAAGCGAGGTTATGAAACTCACCTCGATGATGAAGAACGATTGACAGATAGGCATCTAATATGCACAACACGAACGGAAGACGAAGCAGCTCGAACAAGAAGTTGCAACTAATCTTAACGGTTAAGACCCACTAGCCTAGGATAATGAATTTGGGTTTCCCGATGAATGGTTACGTCAACGCGACACGTTGATAAAGATTTAGATTTAAAGTTGTAATACTTTGGTGGTTGGTTAAATAAATAAATTGAAAATATACGCTAAGTGTGTAATATATATTCTTTATATATTACATATGAAAAATAACCCTTATATAATTCCTACCGTGAATTATATAACAAAGACAATCAATCCAAAGATTAATGAAAAGTATAATATACCTTGCAGGTATTATATAATAAGTGTGAATAATTAATTAAACCAATTAGTTTGACAACCATTTAATTAATGAAAAGGCTTTGTACAAAGGTTGACACATGTCTTAACGTTATGAATTAATCAAACCATGTTTGTAACAGTTTATAATCATTATAAAATATAAATAATATTTTATAAAATATATTTCGTTTCTTCGACGGGTTGCGTCTAAAACAGTTCGTCTCAATGTACAAAATATAGTTTTCGTTCGTTGTCAGGTTATTGTATAGTTATATTTTAATATATCTTAAAATATAACTTTAGTCTCTTCATCGGTTTCTAAAATGATATAAGTTTTAGTAAAACATTACTAAATATATATATTTCGTCATGACATTTTCGGTTGTATAATGTTTTCCATTTTCGCAAAACTTAACGTTTTCCCTTAATCAATATATGTTGCAATCATTTGCCTTCCAATATTTCAAATGCTCGCGTTTTCTAGATATAGTATATATATGTATATTATTATATCTAAATTAAACAAATTAATAAATATTATATTTATTTAACTATTTAAAACCACCAATAATTATTTATCCGGTTTTAATATTTATTAAAACCTTATGTTATTTTTATTAATCAATTTCATTAACCAAATGAACCCTTATTGAAACTGCTCACCCAAACGCGCCCTATTGCTGCCACTATACCAAACGCACCCTATTTTGTTGACTGCACAACCAAACACCCCTTTTGGATGTTACCCCGCAAACCAAACGCGCCCTATGGCTGTTTTCACAGCCAAACGCCCCTGATGGCAGTTTATAACAGATCCAAACGCACCCTTTGTGGTATTAAACAGTGGAACAAACACACCCTATGTGATACTACTAATCCAAACGCACCCCAACTAATGTTAAATCGAGAAACAAACACCCCATTCACGTTTTTAAACCCCAAACGCACCCTTTTGGTGCTAAACCCGTACCAACGCACCCTGGTCGGTGCAACACCAAACGGACCCTAGCTGATGCAAGAACCCCACGCACCCTTAGGGTGTTTTCTTATACCAAATGCACTCTTATTGCCGTTAACAGCCAAACCAAACGCACCATATTCTGATGGAAACGCAACAAACGCACTCTTATTGTTTTTCGCTTAGAACGGGTGGGCTGTCACCGAGACAAACACCCTCGAGGTGTCGAGAAGAAACCCAACGCACCCTTGTTACGTTATAAAAAAACCAACGCACCCTATGGTTGCGTGACAGCCACCCGAACGCCCCCCCTGCTGCCATTCAAACGAACGCACTCCCCCCTGTTGTAAAAATCAAACGCACCCTTTGTTGGTGGTTGTAAAACCACGCGCACCCTTGGGAGGTGGCGGCTGTGGTGGTGGTTTCGGTGGGGTGGGCTTGCGGTGGTGGAGGCGCGTGGTGGTGCGTGAGTTGAGGGATCGGGTAGATCGGGTAATAAAGATTATTTTTGGAGTTGGCCGGAAAAGTTTTCCGGCGGCGACGGCGTGGTGGCGGTGGCCGGAATCCGGCGGTGGGGGAGGGGCTGCCGGATTGAGAGGGAGAGAGTGTAATGTGTGTGTGTTTTATATTTTATAAAAATGAAATAAATATATAAAACTTTTAAATATATATTAAAAGTTTAAAATGAAATTAGAAAGTATATAATAGTTTAGGGTTTAT
>BQNB010047514.1:4126-43075 GCA_026074375.1 Tanacetum coccineum | reverse complement strand
GCCGAAAATGTCTAAAAAGTACTTGAATATACACAAATTCCAGAGGTGATTTGGGAATAAAAGAGCAAAGTATGAATATTTTATGAATATTTCAAAACTGAAAGTCAATTATGCCAAATAAGAGTAGTTTGTGCACATGAATCTTGCCTAATTTTTTTGAAAATGTTAAACACCTCTAATGATTTTGAACCAAAATAAAAAGTTGTAGGTATCTCTTTTATGTAAATAGTAAAAAAAATAGGCAACCATAACTAAAAAAATGAGAAAGTTATGGCTGTTTTAGTGAGACCTAAAATTTCAAACAGCCTACTATTTCTAGATTTATCAACTTTGCATGCATGTTCTTGTTATATAATTTCTAAAAACAACCATACCAAGTGTAGGTACCATTTTTAACATTATTTTAGAGTCATAAAATGTTCTTAGTTCAAATTTTCATTTGGTTTAAAAGTATATAAGGAAAGTGCAAGATAAGTGTGCAAAAACTAGGGTTTGAAGCTTCTTGGTGCAAGATCAACACTAGTTGTCTTGCACAAAGGTTTTTACCTTGATTATTAAATAAATATGAGTGAGATGGCTTGAGGGCTGAGATGATATGGATTCTTGATGGATTCCTTTAGATGATTTATTGACAAAAATCCTTATACACAAGCATCTAACTTACCCATTTTTGATGTTTTCTTGATCTTAGCTTGAAAAACTAGCAAATGTGGTGGTGTTGCTCCTTGTTGTTGCCATCCAAAGTAGAGAGAAAAGAGGAAGAGGGCTGAGATCTAGAGAGAAGAGTGGTTTGCATGTAAGAATGAGGTGGTTGTAAGGGTTAGTGGTTTTGATATAGAAAGTGTGACAAATGTTATAAGATTTCAACAAGTGTTCTAGTAGTTTAACAAGTGTATTATAGAGTGGTTTAGTGCCATATGAGGTGTCAAGGGTCTTTAGCTAGGAGCAAGGCTAATTTTGGTGGGGGTATTTTGGGTATTTCACATTTTTTATTAGTTAAAAGTTTTTAATGTGTATAGTGCAAGTATTTGGTAAATACGTAAAGTGACATAAAAATGTAACTTTTAAAATAGTTTAGTAAGTTTGTTAAATTAACTTTTCCCGTGTATTTTTACATGTTTATAATGTTACTTGAGCATATCGTTGGTCGTTAGGACCGTTAACTAGGATCATTAGGTCGAATGTGCGTTCGTATAACTAAAGTTCCTAAGAAACTATGCGTTTAACTATAAAATGACACGACCATATAAAATTGACTAAACAAATAATTTAAAAAAGTAAAAATGTTGTATGTTTGCTTTCGGTTACTGACCTCAAAATAGACAGTTGTCACAGTATTCCACTGTTAAAGGGAATTCTGTCCTGAAATTCAGTTGCTCGTTGAAACCATAGCGCTCATGAAAAGTTACGGATACTTGCACTTCATCTCGTCTTCTCGTTCCTGAGTAAATTCCGGTCCTCTTCGGGAGTTCCAACGAACTTTTACGATGGGAATACGACTTTGCTTTAGTTTCTTAACCTCATGGTTCATTTTTTCAATCGGTTCCTCAACAAAACGTAGTCCATTGTCGATCTTGATTTATCCTAGTGGTACGTGTAAGTTTACGTCTGCCAGGCATTCGTTCAGGCTTGACACGTGAAACGTGTCATAAATGCCCACGAGTTTTTGTAGTAAACGCAATTGATAAGCTACAGGACCGACTCATTCGACAATCTCGAACGGTCCTATGTATCTCGGTGAAAGTTTGCTTCTTTTGCCAAAACGTACAACACCTTTTCAAGGTGATACCTTGAGTAGTACTTTGTCGCCAACATTGAAATCTATCGATTTTTGTCGGTTGTCTGCATAGCTTTTCTGATGATCATCTGTAGCCTTGAGTCTTTCCTTGATCGTTACGATCTTGTCGGTAGTCTCCTAGACAATATCTGGTCCAATAAGCTTGCTTTCTCATACTTCTGCCCAAGCAATGGGCATTCGACATTTCCTTCCATACAAAGCTTCGAATGGAGCACACTTCACTCTCGAGTGGTAACTATTGTTATACAAGAACTCGACTAGTGGTTAGTGGGTATCCCAATTGTTGGGACTTAAAAGACTTCAAGGATTCTTAGAGTTACTACTGCTCAGGTACATAATGGAAATTATGCTAAGTAGTTAGTACTGGTAGTATAAAGTTACCACTGCTAATTACTACTGTTAGTATAATTTAGTACTGATAGTATAAAGTTACTATTGTTAGTTGAAGTTAACACTGCTCAGAGTTGAAGACTGAAATATAAGCTAAGTAGTTAGTGCTGCTAGTAGTAATGTTAAGACTGCTGCCTTGCTACGATCTCGTTGATTTATAGTCTTGCGAATCATTCCATCTTGTAATCTTCATGAATAGCTAAGAAATGCGCAGATTTAGTCAGTCAATCAACAATGACCCAAATCGTGTCATGTCCGCTACTAGTTCTCGATAACTTAGTTATAAAGTCCATAGTGATCTTCTCCTACTTACACTCAGGAATCTCTGGCTGTTGAAGCAATCTCGAGGGTTTCTAGTTTTGCCTTGACTTTAGAACAAGTCAAACACTTGCTAACACACATAGCAATATCCTTTTTCATTTGAGGCCACCAATATAAGTCTCGAAGATCATAGTACAGCCTGTTTGCTCCATAATGTATAGAATACTTTGTTGCATGGACTTCATCCATGATCAAAGTTCTCACGTTGCCAAATGCTGGCACCTAAATTCGTTCTACAAATACAGTCCGCCGTCGTCTTTCCTTTCAAACTGCTTGTCCAATCCTTGCAACATTTTTGCTGGAGTGTTGAAATCCTTTGAAGCTTCCCTCTATGCTTCCAGTGTCCTAGCCTAGATGTAGAATGAATCTTCATGCTCGTAGCTCAAACTCTTCTCAGTTTCATTCATTCCTTCCTGCTTAATGCATCAGCCACTACGTTCGCCTTACCTGGATGGTAGCGAATCTCGCAGTCATAATTGCTGAAAAGTTCTATCCATCGTCTTTGACGCATATTCAGCTCTTTCTGATCAAAGATGTGTTGGAGGCTCTTATGATCAGTGTAGATAACACTCTTTATTTCGTATAAATAGTGTCTCTAGATTTTGAGAGAGAATACTACTGCGCCCAACTCTAAATCATGAGTGATGTAGTTCTTCTCATGGATTTTGAGTTGTCTGGATGCGTACGCAATCACCTTCTTCCTATGTATCAATACGCAACCAAAACCTTGGTTCGATGCGTCACAATAAACCACAAAGTTATCTGGTTCTTTGGGAGGTGCCAGAATCAAGGCATCACATAACATGTCCTTTAGTGTCTGAAAAATATTTCTCCTGGTCATCACCCCACTCAAATTTCTTATCTTTTTGAGTCAACGGGATGGGAGGTTTTGCAATCTTCGAGAAGTTTGCGATAAATCGCCTATAATATCCTGTCAATCCTAGAAATGAGCGAATCTCCGTTGGGGTCTTCGGGGGCTTCCAGTTCTTTACTGCTTCAATCTTGCTGGGATCCACATGAATACCTTCACTGTTCATTACATGCCCAAGAAAACGAACCTCTTGTAGCCAAAATTCACATTTTGAGAATTTTTTGAACAGTGTGAAAACTGGTAATTTTTAGATTTTTAGTTTTGCGATTTTTCATTCTATTTTTACTTTTAAGTTTCGGTGATTTAAATTAGCGTGAAACCGGGAAATTATTCCGCGTATAACTAAAAAACATCACTGGACGCGTTCCGGCTTTTGAATAAATGTAGTCTCTTTACGACTAACACGTTATGACTTATCGGATATATTTTTATTTCATTTTTATTTTGAATGTCGCGTGTTTTAATTTTTGCGAGTTACGTAAATGTTACTAGACTTTTACTTGTGCATGTGCATGCATACCTCCTAAATAAATATATACTACATCATGATATCAAATTTAAAATTTTGAAAATGTTTTGGTCCCCCCTTTTCCTCCCTTGTTTGTCCGCACCTAGCACACCCCAACACCATCACAAAAACTTTGCTAGCTTGTCTCAATGGTACATGTCCTATATCCTCATATTTCTCTAGCCTTTTGTCTCCTAACAAACTTGAACCCCACATCACATTGGATTCCATTTCTATTGTGTGTATACATATGACCACATTCATCTTATTTCATTCATTCATCTCATTTCTACACACACAACAAATTTTCTCTTTTTTCTTACTTTCTTTCTAGTTCGATTGAAACAAACAAACACACACACTTGGTGTTTTTTTCTTTGATCTCAAATATTGGTTATTGTGTTCCTAGTGGGTTGTTGGTGATTGTTTTTGGGTTATCAAAGATTATATTCGGATTATGTTCAAGATCATTTTTGGGTTAAAATCCATCCTTTTTCTACACTTTGTAAGCCATTTCATCTTCCTTTATTTTCATATATATTTTATAAGTTTTCATACATGTACACATCTCTTGTTCTTTCAAAAAGATCATCACCCATGTTTGTGTAAATAATTTTTACAAAGAAACTAACAAAATTAAAAAGGGTTGTACAACTTATTTGTGTTTTTGAGTTTATTCTTAATATTATTGTACTTTTAGGTAAAAAATGTGATTATAAGTGTTAGAAGTGGTTCTTGATGATATTGTAACAATCGGTTGAAGGGATTAGGCTAGTAATGAAGTTGTGTTGTTTGCGGCTAAAAATATAGTGTAGTTTTGGTATAAAATACTTGATGTCCGGATTTTTAATGAAACGAGTTGTTAAAACCACTTTACTATGTCAAGAGTTTAAAATTATAATGGTATACTTAAATACGAACGCGTGGATATAAAGATCGCTAAAAACGGACTTAAAACGAGTGAGTTATGACCAAATAAAGTTCGGACGAAAACTTGTAACTTTTCCATCTCAAAACTGTTTTTGACACAATCTGTCCAATTTACGTTTTTGTGTTTTTGACCCGTTTCGAGTCCGAGTCGGGTAAAACTTATAATAAAAACTTATAGAACGTGATTTTTCCTTGAAACATAGCTTTTTACCATCCCGGGCATCTTTATAACGAAGGAGTTACGCCCTTGTAAAAACTGACTAAAATCAGGAAATTTATAAAATTTCTGCATAAACTCGACTAATAAAAATGAGCTATTTAGAATTTAAAATAAAGTTTTTGGGCGTTTTCGAGTCCGAACGAGCTATAAAATCCTTAACATATATTATAATATGACTTATATATTTTCGGTATGCGTCGGAAACTTTCTAAAAGTAATATTAATAAGCGAGATATGATTTATTAAAGATAGTGACATAGAAATAATAGTAATGAATTTATGACAAATAAAAAATTGGTAACTAGATTTTGGTAAGATACTTAGCGTGTTTAGGCGAAATATAAATTGAACATAAATATTTAGAAAATGAATAATGTATGAGATACCTTTAGATTGGTAAAAATGTAACTTTTGTTGTAGCATCGAAACTTAATAAAACTGGATAACTTTTACGAGTTCATATTTTGACATACTTAACTAAAACGCAAACATGTTCGGGTGATGAGAACTTTATAAATTTCGCATGCGCATCATTTCATTTTGATTTCTTGTATCTAAGACACAACATATCTCAACTAGGTCGCGTTAGGACATTCGTATTCATTCTTCGGTTTATTGATTATTCCTGATTCACCTCTTGCAAAAGGTGAGTTTCATAGCCCCACTTTTTACTTGTTACGAATACTTTTATTAAACTTTAGGGTAAGATACATGCTATGTTTTTACTTTGGACACTTTAACTTTTAAATGATTACGATTTAGTCAAAATACAGATAGCCCACTTTGCCCATTGTTATGAATTTCTGCAACTTTTAAATGATTATGATTTAGTCAAAATTACGATTTAGTCAAGATACATGCTATGTCGTTAGCTTCAGTGTCTTGATTTAGTACTACCGTAAATACCTTTTTGTGCTATTGTATGTGTTACATTAGTCACTCTATACTAAAACTTACGGTCTATAGTTAATGTTTTACTTAAACCTATGAACTCACCAACATTATTGTTGACCTTTTAAGCATGTTTATCTTAGGCACCTAATCTTGTAAGGATTAATTGAAGTGCATTCGGAGTCAGCATGCATCATGGCTTTACTACATGAAACTTTTATCAAATTAATCGTTAATGTTATGAGCATCATTTGAATATTGTTTTAACTCTGATTATTTTCGATTATGTAAAACTTGTTTCTTTTAAATACTTCAACGATGTACTATTTTCAAAACGTCTATTTAGTGGTCGTTCTCTTGTACTTTGTGTTTGAGATATTTATGAAGTCACGCCCCATGTTTCCTATTCCGCTGCACCATATTTTGGGGGTGTGACAAACAACTTCTCTTTTTCAAGCAACTCTAATATCAGCTTCAGATGAACTTCATGCTCATCTTTAGACTTCGAATAGATCAGGATGTCATCAATGAAGAATATGACAAACTTGTCAAGATACGGCTTACATTCGCGGTTCATAAGGTCCATGAATACCGCATGAGCGTTAGTCAAACCGAAAGGCATGACCGTGAACTTAAAATGTTTATACCTAGTCCTGAATGTAGTTTTGGGGATATCTTATTCGCGTACTCTCAGCTTGTGATAACCAGAATGAAGGTCTATTTTTGAAAATTCTATGACTCTTGCAGCTGATCGAACAAGTCATCGATTTTGGGAAGAGGGTAACGGTTCTTGATAGTCAGCTTGTTCAGTTCCTGATAATCTATACACATAAGGAATGAACAATCCTTCTTCTTAACAAACAACACTATAGCTCCCAAAAGTGAAGAACTAGGTCATATGAAACCTTTGTCTTGGAGCTCTTTGAGTTGGTTTGATAGTTCTTGCATTTATGTAAGTGCTAAACGGTAAGGTGATTTTGCAACAGGCATAGCTTCAAGGACAAGATCTATGCGGAATTCAACTTTGTGCAACGGGAGGTCTTCTGAGAATATGCTAGGGAAGTTACGTACAACGGGGATGTCTTCGAGTTTCAACTCGTATGTTTTCATAGTCTTCAATTGTTTCAGGTTTCCTTCGAGACGGTTTCATTGAAATTCCATAATCTCTCCGTTGGATAACGGAATTTGGACTATTTTCTCATAACAAACTATCTTAGCCTTAAGCTTTGACAACCAATTTATTCCTACAATTACGTCAAAACTACCGTGTCTGAAAGGGATCAAGTCAATGATAAACGTATGACCTTCTAGTTCTAACCTACATCCGTGAACGATCTTATTGGTTTCTATCTTTAGACCGCTATCTATTTTAATCTTGTAACTGGGGCTTATGACACTAGGTTTCATGTTAATCAAGGGCAAGAAGTTGGTATAGATATAACTATAATCAACACCATAATCAAATAGGCTATAGCAAAATGATAGTTTAGAGAAAGTGTACCCGTCATAATGTTTGGATCTTGTTGGGCTTCAACAGCACTCGAGGCGAAGGCTCTACCACGTACCTGGTTTCCATTGTTACTCTGATTCTGATTCCCTTCAAGAGCCAACACAGGGTCTTGGGTGGTTCTGATTTCCTTGGTTTGGGGCTCTATTCAACCTTGGACAGTTGTTCCTAAAGTGATTTTGACTCTCGCACTAAAAATAAGTCTGACTTAGTTTGTCATTTGAAACTATGCTTGTGCAATACTTGGCAATATAGTCCACCTGGTTACACCTTCTACACATGGGACAGTTCTCGGTATTGTGGTAATTGCACTTGGCACACTTTGGTTGCTGAACGACATACTGACGTTGTACTTGCCCTTGCTCTAGGGCGGTTATAGTAAAGTTCCTCATGGTTCTATATCTATAGTTCTTGTCGGTATCTATAGGTATCTGCTGCCTCAGATAATTCTAGTATCATGTCCTGCTCGAATCGGGTCAGACCATCATTAAAAAATAAAAAAAAAAAAAAACCCATAGGAATTCCGAGTAGAATGTGAGGACTCTTGACCATAGGAGGTCGAGGCTTGTACGGACATACGGGCTGGCTAGTAGGATCCTACAAAGAGTACCTTTCACTAGTATGGGTGGTAGTGACGTATGGGTCACAAGATGATGATCCTCCCAGATGATAGGTAGATGGGGCCGACTGAGAGTGATACGGCGATGAGGTCTGAAAAGTAGTCATCGAGGGATCAGCATCCCTGATTCGAGCTGTTTGACGAAGGTAAGGGCCCTGCTGAGTGGGAAGCGGTAAATGGTAGTCGGTGTCGGCGGTGGAGGAGTAGCAGTCGTGTGGCTGCCAACCTCATGTTTTGACTCCTCTTGCTTCATCTTAGGGTCGTTAGCATATTTGATAAAGTATACATCTTATAACTTCTCATAAGTTAAATCAATTAATAGCCTAAATTTCAGGTGAACAAAGCTTGTTTCTGCTCTAGGTTCATATGGTACAACGGTACAGTAATTAGTTTCCAAGATTCGTTCATGAGTTGCTCGTCTTTTGTCTTGGAGATATGGTTTTAAAATTTGTCCATAACATTTATTTGAGTAAGTAATTTGACCAAAGTATAGTTCGAGTACCGTGCATATATATAATGCAACTTTAAAATTTATTGAAATAACAATCGTGCAAACAAAGATGCCACGAAAGTTTATATAGAGAAAATAAAAAGATAATCGTTCTCACATAAATAGTTCTAACTCTTCCATAATGATTTTCATTCAAAAAGATACGTCTGAAAAAAGTTTGTATTTCGTAATAATCTCTAACAAAGTTGGTTTTTTGCAAGCTTATAAATAGCGTGCGGCGTGGCGTGACGGCATGGCCAAGCCTCACGCCTTTACGAGCCATAGCGAGTCATGGCGTTTTTAATGCGTGACTTAAAGTGGCACAAATTATAAAAATATTTATAAATTTATATATTTATATCATATTACAAATATATTGAGTTTACAAAAAGTGTCATACATAAGGAATAAAGTCAAAAAAACTATCTTTGCATGTAATCTTTTTCATTTCTATATAAAAATACAATTTTTATCGAAATTGAATTAAAAAAAAGCCTTCATGCATCACGTTTTTTCACTCCTCATCTCACGTCAAGCCTTAAGCCTAAGCCTTGGTCTATTGCGTGGCGTAAAGGTTACGCCTGGTGCCTTTGCGAGGTCTTAGCGGCGTCATGGCGCGCCTTTTTGAACCATGGCTTTTTGACATAAATCGTACTAAAAAGGTTTTGACCAAAAAATTATTTCCAGAAACGTACAATAAAGATTTTTTTAGTTAAAGTGAAATAATGACTTTAAAATTTTGAATTTATAATAAAGGTTTTTCAAAAAAAATTGAAATCATAACAACCAAACAAAATGAAGCCGATGCAAAATAATTTATATTTTGATAATAAAAACATTTTTCCGAATGTAAGTTGAATAATGATATTCTACAAAGTTTGATGTTTAAACGTGCCTTGTATTACTTAGGTCTTGATGCTCAAATGAGGTATCCGTTGGAAAATTCTAGTGCACCACGTTTTAATAAGAAGTGTTCAAAAAGTATCTCACTTGCACGTGTTTTGTTACCAAAGGACTTCGACTCGTCCAAATAAGTATCATCTCCGAAACACGAACGCCATGACGAAAGTTGTTATCATGGTTACACAATTAACCAAATTATCAAGTATAAGGTTCTTATTATTGTATCAAACCTTTTATCTCAAAAGGAGTCTCCCAGGCGATGGTCATACAACCAAACAACTAAAGTGATAACACTCCTAGGCGAATGTCTTCAAGCACAAAACGTTAAAATTAACAAATTTCCACGGTAAAAACAATGTCAATTTACATAGTGGATGAGAAAATAGTCGCGTGCAATACACAAGGTAGGGTCATATACCCTATTAAATGCCAGAATTGGCGCGGGGAAAACAAGTTTTGTGTCATATTACGACCAAAATTGACTGAGGGTAAAAGTAACGACATAGAACATAGCGTATAAATATATAATAAAGTGCAGAAAAAATTTTACTGAAAGTGTAAAGAAGTATCCAAATCACGTCATCCAAGCCTTGCCCATCCTCGATCAAATTCTGCAAAAGCCTTAAACCAAGTAACAACTTGAATCTTAATTTCATAACTCATCAAACAAGAACTGTCATGAAATTAAGTTAGAAGTTGTTAAAAAGTTCAATGCTTTTGGAAAATTTGACTCAACTTTAGGGTCGCTCGAAAACAAAATCTTGAATCACTAAATACAATATTTATGAAAGAAGCAAATAATGCTTTGAGATTTAAAAACACTTTAAGGTATGAAAGCGAGCTCTATGTTCCATAAATAGCCTTCCAACAAGTCGGCTACCAGCTGGAGTTTAACTCCCAGCTAAAAATAAACGGTTATGACGTATCACAATATTCCTCCAACAATGCCGTTGGGATAAATCAATCAACCACTGAGTGGTTATGTACTAATCGAGCACTCCTGCTCACATTCGTAGCCAAAACCGTGGCTTAATAATATGACGAAACAAGACAGAAACGTGACCGAAATATAGTCGATGTAGGTATCTAATAGCGAAGAGAGGTAGACACACATGTCGCGCATACGTTAGTCCCATCTGTTGTTCGCTTACGAGTTTTGACTCAAAACTATCGACATCGTGCTCAAGGTCCTGTGCATGGTAGGGTTACGCATAATAGTTAGGTGTACGTCGCGACTCACTCGCATAATCATTACCGTGCAAAGACGATCTCCATGACATATTGTAACCGAAAAGGTTTTCGTAATAACGAATGTACTTAGGGACAATGTAACAACTGTGACAACAGTAACCGACATAAAAGCATACTTAGAACATAAATAAATCAATTAGAACAAAGCATGATGTACTTAACGCAAATAGTGGACATCCAAAAGTACACAGTCTATAATGCACATAATTCCTAGTATGATTTTTAGTGACCAAAGTGGAAAGTCGGTTTTTAGTCTCATTTAAAATAATGACTATTCCCAGCGTTGCATGATACTCCCTTAATTAGACATAGTTGATCAGGTTATGTATAATATGCAAATGCCCGGACTAATCGACTTGTTTCATGTTTGGTGTTTTCAAAAAAAAATGTCATTTTGGTTTTAGTTCGGGTTTTTAGTTTAAAAACCGGCGTTCTTTATAACCTTAAGCTATGATTACCAATCCGCCACACCCTGCTAAAGCGGAAACACGAGCTGCGGCATACCAATAAACATCAAACAAGATGATATAATAAACACCATACATGATTAAGATAACTACAAAAATATCTGAATTACAACAATTCCAAATACAAATTTAAGTAGTAGAAAAGTTAACATGAGTCGTTTTTCATCTGAACATGGATATCCCAAAAGACAAGACCTTTTCAAGAACGGAGACATTTTTATCAAATGTCCGATGCAACGTGCTAAGTTTCCACTTTAGAAAGGTTACCTGAAAAGCATGATAAAAACGGTAAACTATTGAAAATAGTTGGTGAGCTCACAGGAATATGTACACAAAATATAGTTTTTAAAAGAGTTGATATCCAATAATAGTTTTCCAAGTCAATATCAAGTTTCCAAAACAAGTCGAGAATCCAAAAATGACTCAAGTTTCCAAAGACGACCTAAAGTAACGTAACACTTTATAACAAATCACCAAAGACAATCCTCGTTACCTAAAGTAACGTGACACAAATCAATATATGTATGCCATAGTGTTTATGTGAGGCACTACTTAAACGTATTCAGCCTATCCGTTTCGAATATCCAAACAAGTTCCAGTTGTATAGTGTGGCACTAACACTTAGTAATATGCACCCTTGTGTGGGGAGTGAGGAGGGGCTAATCTCCTAATAATGCTATCCATAAGTACCAACGTCTCAATCCCACTATAGTGGGAAAAATGAGCAAAAAGTAGTGGCGGTTCCAAGCATCAAACAACATACATACCAAGTTTAAAGTTCAACATGTTTTCCAAGTTCAACAAGTTCAATGAGTTCAAGTACGTTTCAAATTCAAATACGTTTTGAGTTCAAATAAGTTTATAAGTTTACGTACATAAAAGTACAAACATAGCAAAATAAATATGACACACCATGCTTTCCACTGCATAACATTGAAAACATGTAAAAACGGGATGTGAGAAACTCACCTTAATAGTTAGAGCAAGTACGAAAATTTTCTAGCAAATCACAACAAGTAGGCAACCCAACAAATGCGCAACCTTCTACCCGAGACCTAAGGTAAGTAAATATACCTAATTAGATCCTATACGATATGCTCGGATGATATAAATGTTTATAAGTTAGGTATTATGTTTACTTTTGTTCTCTAAAGTTTACTTTTTAACACATCACATAAAATCATAAAATGTCCTGGTTTTCTCGTCACTTCAAGTTTATACTTGATCAAGTAAAAGTCCTTTCTGTTTAAAATCCTTTATACACCTCATAATTTCATGTGTCTAGTGTGTCCAAAAATAGTTGCAAAGTTTCCCTACGGTTTAACTTATCCAATTGGCCCATACTCCTATTTTTACCTAAATTAGGACACATTTTGTATTTTAGCAAACTGAGCACTTTTTATTAGGAGTTTGACTTAGTTCTTCTGGGTACTTTTTATTAACATGTTAAACTAGTCACAATCCAAATTTTAGATATAGAAGTGCTTTTATTAGTGATTTATGACCCATACAAGATAGATGTCTAAAACAGTCTTTGTGACAATACATGTTATTTCAATCCAAAAAATTAACCAAATGAACCCCTATTGTTAAATGGTATATGGAATTTCATATTAAACATATTAACTTAAGTTTGAGAGGTGGTGTGGTTCCATTTCATGCAAGTATATTTAAAGTTGAAATATTTTTCTACTCAAGACTACTTTTCAGATTTTATTCCTTACTCAAACCAATCTCATGTTCCCATAATAAGGCTTATCATTATAGGCCAAAAATGTCTAAAAATTAAATGAATAGACATAACTTCCAGAGGTGGTTTGAGATTAAAAGAGCAAAGTATGAATATTTTATGAATATTTCAAAACTGAAAGTCAAATATGCCAAATAAGAGTAGTTTCTGCACACGAATCTTGCCTATTTTTTTGAAAATGTTAAACACCTCTACTGATTTTGGACCAAACTAGAAAGTTGTAGGCATATATTTTATGTAAATGTTAAAAAAAGGGGCAGCCATAACTCAAGAAAATGAGTAAGTTATGGCTGTTTTAGCCAGACCTAAAATTTCAAATAGCCTACTATTTCTAAATTGATCAACTTTGCATGCATGTTCTTGTTATATAATTTCTAAAAACGATCATACCAAGTGTAGGTACCATTTTCAACATCATTTTAGAGTCACAAAATATTCTTAGATCAAATGTTTCATATGGTTTAAAAGTATATAAGGAAAGTGCAAGATAAGTGTACAAAAACTAGGGTTTGAAGCTTCTTGGTGCAAGATCAACACAAGTTGTCTTGCACCAAGGTTTTTACCTTGATTATTGAATAAATATGAGTGAGATGGCTTGAGGGCTGAGATCATATTGATTCTTGATGGATGCCTTTAGATGATTTCTTGATAAAAACCCTTATGCACAAGCATCTAACCTACCCATTTTTGATGATTTATTGATCTTAGCTTGAAAAACTAGCAAATGTGGTGGTGTTACTCCTTTATGTTGCCATCCAAAGTAGAAAGAAGAGAGGAATAGGAATGATATTTAGAGAGAAGAGTGGATTGCATGTAAGAATGAGGTGGTTGTAAGGGTTAGTGGTTTTGATATAAAGTGTGACAAATGTTATAAAATTTCAACATGTGTTCTAGTAGTTTAACAAGTGTATTATAGAGTGGTTTAGTGCCATATGAGGTATCAAGAGTCTTTAGCTAGGGGCAAGGCTGATTTTGGTGGAGGTATTTTAAGTATTTCACATTCTTTTTATTAGTTAAAAGTGTATAATGTGTATACTGCAAGTATCTAGTAAATACGTAAAGTGACGTAAAAACGTAACTTTTAAAATAGTTTAGAAAGTTTGTTAAATTAACTTTTCCCATGCGTTTTGACATTGTTATAATGTTACTTGAGCATATCGTTGGTCGTTAGGACCGTTAACTAGGATCATTAGGTCGAAGGTGCGTTCGTATAACTAGGGTTCTTAAGAAAATAAGCTTTTAACAATAAAATAACACGACCATATAAAATTGACTCAACAAATAATTTAAAAGAGTCAAAATGTCGTATGTTTGCTTTCGGTTACTAACCTCAAAACATACGATTGTCATAAATAAGCCCAACCGAAAGTCCAATATCCAACCGATCCTCTTAACCGAATCCTTCAACCAAAAGTATCAAACCGAATGTTTCAACCAAAAGTACTTAACCAAATTCTTCAACCAAAAGTACTAACCAAATCGAATGTAACAACCGAAAGTATACCAACCGAAAGTAGTTACCGAATGTCTCAACCGAATCTAGTAACCGAATGAATCAACCGAAACTACGAACTGAAACTGATACACTCGGATAAAGCAATTATCGAACCAGAAGTTTACTAACCGAAACCAACACTTTCGGTTTGAGCTGTTATCCAACAGAAAGTATTCTAACCGATACCAACACTTTCGGTTTGAGCAGTTATCCAACCAAAAACGTCAAATCCGACCGAAACTGCTAAAATAACCGTTTTTACCACCGAAACTCAACAAAACCTGTTTTCCCGCCTTATTTTTAGCTTTTTACTCGTTTAAAAATTCAAATCCTAACTGAAACTAGCAATTTTAAAGCTTTTTGAGACCAAAACTACAAAAATATTTGCTTTTATGAACCGAAACTACAAGAACACTAGTTTTTAAGGACTGAAACTTCACAAAAACACTAAATTTGATTCAAACTTCAAATCTATACGTAAAATGTTTGTTTGTTTTGTTAAAACTATTACTTATCAACGTGTTTTAGCAAGTAATAACTAAATTTTATGCTAAATCGCGTCAAATAGTAAAGATAATACTCAATTAAGCTCAAAACATCACGAATACACTCGGTTGAAGCTCAATAACGAACGAACCATGCTTGATCTCACAATTCTTCACTCTAGATCTTCTTTAGGCGGATGATACCACTTGATATTGTCCCTTATGTATTGTATCACACACTTATGGAAGTGATGATGTGTTATTTATACACTTTTTCAGGGTCATTTAACCCTCAAAGTCATGCAAATATGCTCTATTATTGCACTAAATCCTTTCTTTTTTTGTAATTAGCATTTGGGAAGCACTTGGACGGAATGCACGTGACGTGGGCTCGATTCGGGAAGAAACAAGGCAAAAACACAACTTTTCTAGCTTGCGACTCCCATCCTGACGCCTTCGCCAATTGTGGCTAGAAATTAGATTTTTTGATGTAAAGTGTGACGCCTCTGTGTGTGGAGACGGCGTCACTAAAAGATATTGATGTCGTCACAATTGCTAAGTGACGGTGTCACAATAAGATTTGACGACGTCAGAAGTTGCCGACTGAAGAAACCCCTAAAGGGATTTGACGGGGTCACGGCGTCACAAAACCCTAGTGACATCGTCAGAGCCCAAATCCTATATATACAAACCCTTTATTTTCATAATTCGTGTGTGGAACTTTGGAGAGCTATTGTGCAGTCACTATAAACGATTTTTAGGGCTTTTGACAACGCCTAAATTATACATGTTTTTGGCGGCGTTATTTATATATATTTTATCATTTCTCGTAAACTTTCGATACTTAATAGCATGAAATGTGTGCAGGTTCACTTGAAGATAGTCTAAGCTCAAAAGTATCCAAGATACAAGTGTTACACCTTACGGAATACTAGCTAAAAGAAAACAAAGAATAAAGACCAAAATTATGACCAAGTATGTCGTACTTCAGCTTAAAATAAATGAATCAATAAATACTAGAAGTACGTCGCACTTTTATATAAGTACGCCGTACTTCATCCCAGCATTAATGCTTTGGAACCGACATAAGGCAAAGTACGCCGTACTTATTATGAAGTACGCCGTACTTCACCCCTTTCATAGCCTATAAATAGAAACGAATTTTCAAAGACAATCAATATCTCTTACAACTACAAAACACACACTTCTCAAATCTGATCCCCAACATTAATCTATCCTTCCTTGGTGTTTCAACAACAAGACCACGATGAGACGAACATCAAGAAGACATGTTTAATAAGACTTAGTATATTACGGGTTTTTAAATAAGGATTCGATACTTCTAATCGGGTTCCCTCGTGATCCCTTACCTATCCGAATCTCGTATGTATTTCATTTCCCTAATTAACTTTGTTATTATGAACTTCGTAGCCATGAGAGGCTAAACCTCTTATGACTACTCGGATATGTTTATATAATAAAGAAGCATTTGGTATTATTGCGATCTTGCTAATCTCAAGTTTATTTTGAAATCCTATCGTGTTCAATCTTGTCAACATTGTTTTTCGACTTTGATTGTATACTCACAAAGGTATAGGTCCAAAGACCCGTTGTAAACTATATAGTTTTAAAGATTTGTATATGATCTTTATCATTTGGTTGGAGAAATCCGCTTATGTTATTTGATAAACAAAATGAATTTAATATAATAGTAATTCGATTAAGTGAGTGACACACTTGATTTAGTTAAACTAACATAAATCTTGAGTTAAAACCATTAATTTGTGAAAACGTTTTTTTGACAAGAAAACCTTTTTATAAGTTAAGCTTAAAAACCAAAGATCGTAATTATTACCATTGCTACTGAATTATACGAAGCTGTCCGAGTAGTCATATCTCTTTATTATTGATTCCACCCATTATCTATTACGTGTTATTATTTGTCTTAAATCCTTCCGATTATACGAACATAATCAAATCCCTATGGACGACTTGTCTTACCTGAAATATTATACTACATACGTGGGTTATACTTTACCCATGTGTTGGTTTAGAAATCAGTGAAATCAATCTTATAAATTTAAAGCTTTTACAAAACATCAAAGTTTTTGGCGCCGTTGCCGAGGATTTTAAACTTTACTATAATCATTCTTAGTATTTAAAACAAATATTATTTGTATTTCCTTTACTTTCAAAAAAAATCATTTCTCTCGCTTTCTGTAGCTTTCGTTGCAGAAAGTGAGTGCACTTTCTGCAGTCAAATTTGATTTCCTAAATACGTTCTCAAAAATCTATTCTCAAACATCTCACGTTGGATGCATACACGTGCTTCCAATTCTGGACTTGTCGAACCATTAGCTGAACCTGAACGAACTCTTAATCGTAGACTTCGTCGACGAAACAGGAGAGTCCCAATCGAACAAAGGGACGAACGACCAGAACACCCACGAATAACCTACCCACATGTTCTCGATATCAATCATTTCCGTCACTTTCTTATACTTCTTACTGAAAATCTCAATCCTATGGATGATGAACCCATGTGGGCAGCCGACCGAGTAGTCGTCCCGACTCCCGGTCCTGCAATCACCATTCCTGAAACTGCAAATGAATTCGCCATTAAAGGTAACCACTTGACCCTCGTCAAGGGAAACTAATTCGATGATAGAATTAAAACCGATCCTCACAAACACATTCACTAATTTCTCGGTGTATGTGATATGTTCAAATACGAAGAAACCGAAAATGAAGTCGTCCGACTAATGATGTTTTCCTTATCACTCACGGGTGAAGCAAAAACTTGGTTGGATGAACTTAATGAAGGAACCATTGAATCCTGGGATGAACTTCAAACCACCTTTATTAGCCGATTCTTTCCCCCAGCCTTATTCGATCGACTCCTTGGAGAAATCCGAGCATTTTCCCAACATGAAAACGAAACTCTAACGGATGCTTGGCTTCATATGAAAGAAATGCTCAGAAACTATCACTGACACAATCTTACCAAAGGCAATATTATAAAAATCTTTTATCACGGCCTTAACGAAACAACCCAAGAAGCACTCAATGCCGCAGCAGGTGGCATATTCCTTCACAAAACCCCAAAACAAGCCTATCAACTTCTCGAGACAAAGTCTTACTTAAACTTGATTGGGTTAAAAATCAAAAAACCAAACCAATCATTCGTAAACTGTAGCTTTCGTCGATGAGGGCAGCAGTAATTCCGATACTGATAAAATTATGTCAAGAATAGATGTCATGACGATGAAAATGGATGCTCAGTATAAAAAAATCCAATCTCGTTCAAACCACTCAACCCCTGATTGTAACGATGATGACACACCTATGTCTCGTGAATAAGAAGCAAAATTCATGCAAACCTTCCGACGTCACATTTTTACAATGATTACCGCGACCGAGACTCGAATCACGATAATTGGCGTTCAAGCGGATGAAACAATTACAATCGAGACTATTATCGACCTAACTCTGAAGAAAAACCCGACCTTCAAAAACAACTAAGCGATTTCATAAAATCTCAACATTCAACAGACGCTTTGTTAAAGAAACATTCATGGATCTTAAAACAAAACTTGAAACAAAAACCAAAAACACTCAAGCCTCAATCCTACATTTGGAAGCAAAATTTGACCGACTTGCTGACAAGCAATCTGCTCGACCTTCCGGATCTCTTCCAAGTAACACTCAACCAAACCCCAAAGGTAACCCATCTAAACCATACCAACCGCCTCAAGCTCGAAATGAGCATGTAAATGTCGTATTTACACGAAGTGGTAAATCCTACGAACCCACTGTTAATCCAAATGATTCCTAAAATCCTATTAATTTCGATAGTGATGATGAAAACAAAGAAGCAACACCGACACCTCAAACGGAAACTCAAAAACTAATCAAAGAAACACAAACACCCAAACCGTATAAACCAAAAATCCTATATCCTCAACGCCTCCGAAAAGAGAATATGGAAGCTCAATAGGGAAAATTCCTCGATGTGATTCGTGCCGTTCGAATCAATGTACCTCTTGTCGACGTCTTAGCCGGAATGCCCAACTATGGCAAATTTCTTAAAGAACTCGTTAGCAACAAGCACAAACTCGAATAAATCTCATCCGCTTTCCTTAGCGATGAAAGTTCCGCTATGATTCAAAACAAAGTTCCACCCAAACTCGGAGACCCCGGAAGTTTCCTTATCCCTTTTACCTTTGACAAAGCCATCTCTTGCAATGCTTTGGCCGATCTTGGCGCTAGCATCAACCTTATGCCATATTCTCTATACGCAAAAATATCTCTCGAAACTCTCAAACCAACTAAAATAGGCGTAATATTAGCCGACCGATCATTCCAATACCCTGTTGGAATAGTTGAGAATATGCTAGTCGAAGTTGGTAATTCACTTTCCCTGTAGATTTCGTTATTCTCGAAATGGAAAAAGATAGTAAAGTTCCCCTTATCTTAGGAAGACCTTTCCTACATAGCGCTGACGCAGTAATTCGTGTAAAACAAAAACAACTCAACCTTGGAGTTGGTTCCGAACGTATGATCAATCATATCGATTCTGCGATGACACATTCCTTTTCTAACGATGATACCTGTTTTAGCATTGATGACGAAATCTTAGAAGAAGATTTCGATGCTCTTCTCGATGAAGGAAGCTCGATCCTTTATTCCATCGAGGGAACTCCTCTCGAAGAAAAACTCTTTGCTGAATTCGATAAATTTATGGCAATGACTGTCGAAGAAGACATTAAATTAGAACCAGTTGAAGAAGAAATACCATTCGAAAAAATCACTTTTAATATTGAATATAAAATCAAGAAATCTATCGATGAGCCTCCTACGGATCTTGAACTCAAACCTCTTCCAGATCACCTAGAATATGCATTCTTGGAAGAACCCTCTCTTCTTCATGTGATCATATCATCTCGGATTTCTGAACAAAACAAGAATAAGCTCGTCTATGTTCTTAAAAAGCACAAGCAAGCGTTTGCTTAGAAAAGAACATACATTCCTGGTATTTGTCCGTCTTTCTGTAAACATAAAATACAACTCTTAGATGACAAGAAACCAGTCGTTCAAAAACAAAGAAGATTAAATCCAAATATGCAAGAAGTTGTTAAAAAAAATCGTAAAACTCCTTGATTTCGGAATTATATATCTAATTTTTGATAGCCCTTGGGTAAGCCTATCCACTGTGTACCCAAGAAAGGTGGTATAACACTAGTCTCAAACGAAAAAGATGAACTTGTTCCAATAAGAACGGTTACGGGTTGGCGAGTATGCATCGATTATCGTAAACTCAATTAAGCAACATCAAAAGATCACTTCCCGTTGCCTTTCATGGATCAAATGTTAGAAAGACTCGCAGGAAATAAATACTTCTGTATTCTCGATGGTTTTTTTGAATATTTTCAAATACCAATTGATCCTATGGATCAAGAGAAAACCACTTTCACATGCCCTTTCGGAACATACGCTTACAGGCGAATGCCTTTTGGTTTATGTAATGCGCCAGCCACATTCCAAAGATGCATGTTGGCTATTTTTCATGCCATGATCAAAGAATCTGTAGAAGTATTCATGTACAACTTTTCCGTCTTTGGAAACTCTTTCGATAATTGTCTTCACAATCTCGATAAAATGCTTCAACATTGTAAGCATGAAAATCTTGTCCTTAACTGGGAAAAATGTCATTTCATGGTAAAAGAAGGAATCATTCTTGTACTTAAAGTGTCTAGAACATGCCTTGAAGTTGACAAAGCCAAAATCGACGTAATATCTAAACTTCCACCCCCACAAATGTTAAAGGCATTAGAAGTTTTCTAGGACATGCCAGTTTTTATCGACGTTTCATTAAAGACTTTTAAAAAATTGCCCGTCCTTTAACCAAGTTGCTTGAAAAAGATAATCCATTCGAATTCGACGATGAATGTCAAAAAGCATTCAATTCCTTAAAAGAGAAACTCACATGCACTCCTGATGTGTGTTTTCTACAAGCTTTAAATTTATAATAACTAGAAATACCGATTTTGACTAAAAACATAACATTCGGGCAAGTATAACCTATTCGAGTGTAATATAGTATTGGGTAAGTCCAGGTCGTTCCACGGGATTTGTAGCAATTCACAGATTGTTTATCAAGTAACAAAGCTAATTGATTGTCACGGATCAAATAGCCAAAACGTGTGTATAAAGTAAGCAAGAAACAAGACATGATCCACATAACATAATCGATATAGATAGAGCAAGACTTTATATAAACAAAGCATACAAGTCATATATGATGGGTAATCATAATAACAAGCATATCTACCAATGATAACATAGAATCCTTTCGGCCTATATACTACATCATCACTAGGGCATTAAGAGTGGTTTATATCAAATATGCATATATATGAATTCCTCCCAACCCGGTCCGTCAACATAAGGAAAGGTCTTGAACATTATTCTACTTGGTTTATTTATCAATTTACCACATAATTCTCACAAGCAAGATATTGATTCATATGGCAAACATGATTCAAAATATATCAAGGCAATTAATCCTTTCGGCATATTTCAATTGCAAGATATATCAAAAGATAAACAATGATTCAAGTAAAATAACATCGAATTCATAAACATGTATATTCATAAATCATAGCAAAATCATCCAAATATTATTCATGTTTCACATATAAGAAGCAAAGTAACAATACCAATATTTCGACTACAACAACCATCAACCCAAAACTAGTAGTTCCATGATCAACCAACAACCAAATGCTACTAGATAACCCAGAATATACTATGTAACTTCTGGAAATCCGCAACATATCACCAAATGGAGTGTTTGGTAAAAAGGTTTATGGTGATGATCTTAAGAGAATTTGGTGTGAATCCTCTAAGAATCAAAATGGGAAGTGTTTAGATTCTGGAAATGGATAGAATGTGGTGTAGATATGGTGGCGGATCAGTGGTATTTCATAGTGGAGAATGGTGGTGGTATGGTGGTGACATGGTGGTGAGAAGGGGTGTTTGGATCATTGGATCCTAAGATCCTCACCACTCTTTCCTCCTCTCCCACTTGATTTAGAGATTGTGTGTGTGAGATATGGATTGGTGTGTTGGATTGGACGAATTTGAGGGGTATTTATAGGGTAAAATTTACTTGGGGACCAAGCAAAGGTTGTATGTGGACGTTTTTGAGGCTAAATTCACGTTTTTAATGCTGCAGAGTGAAAGTGCGGCGCACATTTTTATTTGTGCGCCGTACTTGGGATTTTGTGAAAAGTGCGCCGCACATTTTTATTTGTGCGGCGGTTTTGATGCCTTTTCAGTTCTTGGACCAAAAACCAAAGTTGTAGAGAATTCTTTCCCGGACGCGTGGCCGCCAGAATCGCGTCAAACGGAGTTCGTATGCTCAAGTTATGGCCAAAACAGTGGACAGGTGTCGGGAGATCTTTATCTTCAGTTATTTCTTCGTTTAAGCTTCAAATCTTTGTGTTTTCTTCCGTTTTCTTCCACGACACGTTCCAAGAACCTACAATAGCAAATATACTCTATTCTATACCAAAAGTTCCTATATTTAACCAATAAATATACATAAAAGCATTGATAACGCGTATAGAAACATGTATAATTTGAGCGTTATCAAATCCCCCCACACTTAAAACTTTGCTTGCCCTCAAGCAAATCTAAGAAAAGAAATTTTATAAACAAGGTCCTAGGTGACAAGACAAATTTTTATATATATATATATATATATATATATATATATATATATTTTATAATATTAATATTAAATTTTGATATATTTTTTTATATAAGCTTTACAAGAAAACAAAACATAGAATTATTGTAAAACTATTTTCTTTGGATTCTTTGTAATAGTTGTCAAACAGAGATGTTTGACAATACCCAAAGATTCTCAAGCTGCAATAACATGACTAAGCACCTCACGAATTAGGAAAGTATACTTCACTCAAACACTCGTATGTGATGTAATAGAGGATAAAAGAGAAATCACACTCAATTGCTCAGCCATGATCCATTTCATACCATAGGCTTGTACAAGAAACAAAACATGCAACCGACATGGCTGTAGCACCAGGTTATAATTATCAATAGAGGACTTTTATTCGGGTTGTAACGTTTAGCGCTAAGTGTTAATTTAGGGTATGGATAAGGCTAAATGGGAAATCTATACTGGAAATGGTTGATGTCTATACATGTCGACAAGGTCCAAGAAAACCATGATTGCTAGTTACGACAAATCATAAACCTGTTAAGGCAGCGAACAACCTCAACCCTCTCATCAATATATCGAGACACAAGTATCTCATAATGTATCAATACGTCACAAATGCCAACAACAATCCAGCTCTTACCTTTTTTCACTTTTTTTTTCTATTTTTTTCATAACTGACAATTCCCCCACACTTAGTATAAGTGTACAGTACAAAAATACGAAACACAAAGCGTGCACTCTTCATCTTCGTTAGAATGGTACAACCCTCATAACAAAGCGCGAGCAAACTATGAGCAAAAATCAACCAATCATACCGAGTAATCAACAACCAACCATAGGGACTTTCGACAAGAGGTAAGGCTAGGATAAAGGTGATATATTTTTTTTGTATTTTTTTAGTGGATGAGAAAAATGAATAGAATGGCTTAGAGGTTAAACTAGGGGTATCTAGCACTAAAGATGAGTGCTAACAAAAAGGTTTTATTTGGGTGGTTAGCTAATCAGTGTAATTAGCTTAAAAGAATAAATAATATGTTAAATGGAATGGCTATTTGGGTTAAATCCTAATTTGCCTCTTTATCACATAAAAATACCTATATCACGCGAACGTGATCTCACTGTGGTCTCGTAATGATTTCAAGCACAAGTTTTAGAATCAATAAATCACCGACACACTCATATAATTTTAAACCGATGTCAATGCTCCAGAAAAGGCGGCAAACTACAAATACACAGTCGTAACGACGGATGAGACACTTGCAGTTGCATTCAAACCTTAACTCGAGAAAGCAAAAGGCCAAAATTATCTTAGGTATCAAAGATGGATACCCGAATTCCATAAGATCTAAACCTTACATGTTTTTGGGTGATTGGTATAAATGCGCAAGTAATGTCATCGATCCCGAGTCGACATGCTTTATCAATCGGGACACATCTTTGATTTCAAAACTTTATATTATTTTTTTTCGTTTTATTCTAATATATTAACCTAAGTGACAAAAGAATTTAGAAACAACAATAGACTTTTAGATTACTGAGGGCGAACAAAAGTTTATACTTTAATGAGTCTAATTTTTTAGATTTATTTTCCCCCCACACTTAAGTTGAGCATTATGCATAATTAGAAAATAACTTAAAAGTGGGACAAACGGGAAAAATAAATATAAGAGAAACGAAACTTCCCGGGGCTCATAAGTTCTCGGTTGAATTTTGAAAGATACGGCGCTAAACGAACGCCAAGCATGTGTATTCTACCACATGTAATATACTGATCCAAATATATCACATCCCCAAGTGATAAGATGCCTACCACCAATCCAAGCTCCACCTGTTTTATTTAATCTGCAAAATAAACTAAACTACAAAAACCGTAAAATACTAAAGCGCACTTTCGTAGGCACCACGGTTGCATTTAGCGTATGCAACAAGCCTTTAAACCCCTCGGTGGCCCGAGTGGACGAGTTATAGTCTCGTGAGGGTTTCCAGCGAACACACCCACAAAGTTCAAAACCATATATATTTTTAGATTTCTTTTTTTTACATTAAATTTTTTATTTATATACATTTTAGTAAAACAAGCATACACAAAACATTATTAATTGAAAAATAACATAGAAAGGAAAATATAATTACTAATATGCAAACACTCAAAACACATATATAAATAATAAAAAAAATAATGGCGAAAATAAAAAAATTGTATTTTTTTTGTTTTAATACAAACACATATATCAAACACATAATTATTATTTAAGGTTTAAAACAATAATTTACAAAATTTCTATTATTATTATTTTTTAATTTTTTATATATTTTTTAATTTTTATTTATAATTTTTTTTCAGAACAAAAGTGCGTCGCACTAGAAAGAAAGTGCGGCGTACTTTTAACCTAATTTTTTATAATTTTTCAAATATTCAAAAATACTGGCGCGGTAAAAATTTAAAAAGTGCGCCGCACACAAACACATGTGCGGCGGTTTTATTATGACAGAAAACATGTTTTTTTTCTCTTTCACACTTTATTATTTTACATAACACATATATAAACAAATACTGACAAACAAACACACAGACAATAAAACTAAAAAAAATGAAACTCTTTTTAGATTTTTATAGTTTTTAACATTTTTACATAATAATGCAAACAAACACACATAAACAAGCAAACTAAGATGCATAAGCAAATAAAAACATTTAACAAGTATTCACATAACCTAAAAAGACAATGCATCGGTTTATTTTTATACAAAAATGTTTTTTTATGCAGGTGCAAAGTGCGGCGCACTTCGAAAGAAGTGCGGCGTACTTACTGCAAATTTTCTAAAATTTCACCTTTTTTTTACAAATGCAATTCAAGAGAAATATCAAACAAACTAAGAGATTAACAAAACACGTGTTTTATTATATTAACAAGAACATGTCAATAATTAAAATAAGCAAAAACAAAGCGAAAACAATTTAGAAATAAAAATCTTTTTGGTTCTTTTTTTCGAATGACAACTAAATATTAACAAAATTACAAGGCGTGTAATCAGATAAAATAGAATTTCAAATGATCGCATACCTAAGACTAGAGAATTGGTGGTTTGTTTGGGTTTGAGTTTTTAAATCAGATTCTTTTTGTGAAAATTTTTGTAGAAAGTGCGGCGCACTTGGTGTAAGTCCGGCGCACTTTCTGGGTTTTCAGGAAAATCGGCGCACAACATGAATGTGCGGCGCACTTCCTGGAAAAAAATAATATTTTTGGTTTCCGTTTGCCAGAAAACGATACGGCGAGTTTATAAATGTTGATTTGTAAAATAAGCACGACGATTGTGGTGTGAAACTGGCGCACTTTGGGTATAAACCTGCAAAATAAGAAACGGGAACAGGGGAAGTGCGGCGCACAAGGTAAATTGTGCGCCATACTTTCTGCAACAACAGACATATTTTAACAGATTTTAGGAGATTTAAACATACGTAAGATGCACAAGACTAGCAAACAATCTGTAAACAACTAAACAAATCCCCGACAACGGCGCCAAAAACTTGATGTGTGTATTCTACAAGCTTTAAATTTATAATAACTAGAAATACTGATTTTGACTAAAAACACAACATTCGGGCAAGTATACCCTATTCAAGTGTAATATAGTATTAGGTAATTCTAGGTCATTCCACGAGATTTGTAGCAATTCACAGATTGCTTATCAATTAACAAAGCTAAATGATTATCACGGATCAAATAGCTAAACGTGTGTATTAAGCAGGCAAGAAACAAGACATGATCCACATAACATAATAGATAGAGATAAAGCAAAACTTTATATAAACAAAGCATACAAGTAATATATGATGGGTAATCATAATAACAAGCATATCTACCAATGATAACATAGAATCCTTTCGGCCTATATAATACATCATCACTAGTGCATTAAGAATGGTTTATATCAAATATGCATATATATGAATTCCTCCTAACCCGGTCGGTCAACATAAGGAAGGGTCTTAAACATTATTCTACTTAGGTTGTTTATCAATTTACCACACCATTATCACAAGCATGATATTGATTCATATGGCCAACATGATTCAAAATATATCAAGGCAATTAATCCTTTCAGCCCATTTTAATTGCAAGATATATCAAGAGATAAACAATGATCCAAGTAAGATAACATCAAATTCATAAACATGTATATTCATAAATCATAGCAAAGTCATTCAAATATTATTCATGTTTCACATATAAGAAGCAAAGTAACAATACCAATATTTCGACTACAACAACCATCAACCCAAAACTAAAAATTCCATGATCAAACAACAACCAAATGCTACTGAGATAACCCAAAATATACCAAGTAACTTCTGAAAATCCACAATATATCACCAAATGGAGTGTTTGGTAACAAGGTTTATGGTGATGATCTTAAGAGAATTTGGTATGAATCCTCTAAGAATCAAAGTAGAAAGTGTTAAGCTTATGGAAATGGATGATATGTAGGCTAGATATGGTGTTAGAATTATGGAAATTCATGGCTTTGGTGGTGGTAGTATGGTGGTGAAATGATGGTAAGTGGTGGATTAAAGGGGTGTTTGGATCATTGGATCCAAGGATCCTTACCACTCCTTCCTCCTCTCCAAAGGCTTTAGAGATTGTGTGTGTAAGATGTATGAAGATTGTATGAGAGATATATCAAATGGAAGAGCCAAGGAGGGTATTTATAGGCTTTTCGGGGGCCAAAGTGCGCCGCACACACTTATTTGTGCGCCGCACTTAGTGAGTTAATGCACTTAGCATTTAATTGCATTTAATTTTCTCCACCGCCTCAAAAGTGCGCCGCACTTAGGGTAAAACCGCCGCACTTTGGGTGTTAAAGGATTTTTTCAGTTCTGGTGAAAAGTGCGCCGCACTTTCTGCAAGTGCGGCGTACTTTTGGTCATTTTCAGCAGTTGGCCTTTTTCATGGTTGTAGATAATTGAATTCTGATCGCGTGGACGCTAGAATCGCGTCAAACGGAGTTCGTATGACCGAGTTATGACCAAAACAGTGAACAGGTGTCGGGAGATCTTTATCTTCAGTTATTTCTTCGTTTAAGCTTCAAATCTTCGTGTATTCTTCCATTTTCTTCCACGACGCGTTCCAAGAACCTACAATGACATACATATTCTATTCTATACCAAAATTTCTTATATTTAACCAATTTATATATATATAATTAGTGATAACGCATATAAAAACATGTATAATTTGAGTGTTATCACCACCCTTGGTGAAGAGATTGATCTTACCCTCTTCCCACTTGCTCTCGGGCCCTATCGTATGTCTTATCCGTTTACCGAGGGTGAGGGTAACAATCCTCTCTAGTATACTAGGGAGGATTAGGATGGTCCTCATGCTCCGGAAGCTAATATCTTGACCAAGGAGATCTTTAAAGACCCTGATATTTGTAAGAGAGCTCTTGACCGTACTATTACTCTGGCTGAGTTAGAGAGAACTGAGTGTTTGTCTCCTCTTCATTTCTATATTGGATGCATGTTATTAATGCACTCCTTTCCTCACATGGCACATAAATGAACTCTCGCTACAACGCGCTTGTTGCTTCCAACACTCGTCTTCGAGAGAAGACTAATCGTAAAGTGGGTCATTTTGCCGAGCTCCATGCTGAAGTTTTTGATTTGAGTGAGAAGCATGAAAAGGTTCAACAAGATTGCCATGTCTTAGATCAGGAGAAAAAGAATTTGCGTTCTTTATGTGATGCTTCGTCTGATGAGGTTTAAAGGTTGAGGGAACAACTTGCCAAAGCCGAGGCTGCTGGTGGCAAATCGGCAGATGAGTTGGTTTGTACCGATACGAAGTTATCTGATCAAGCACTCGCTATAAGGGATTTGGAGAGTAAGCTGGTCCTTGAAGAGTCTGAGTCTCGTAAGTACAGAGATATGGTCGTTGCTGCTAAGCAGCGGTTTGATGTTCTTTGGATTGACATTACTCGCTTCATTAATTCTGATCTTGAAGGCCTTGTCTGAATGTTGTTATCTAGTGATGAGTTCAATGCCACCCTCGCTCATATCTTATCTCTTAGCATAACCTTCGGTGTCGAAAGGGGGTTGCGCATGAGGCGCACCGAGGCTGAATTTGAAGAGGCTTATCAGATGTTTTTAATTTCTCCCTTGGGGTCCAAGCTAAGTTTGATGAAGCCATTGTCGCTCTTCCTTCCACCCACTTTCCTTTTCTTGTCAAGATATTCGAGGCAACCGAAAGTTTCTTTCGGAGGTGGCTAGTATCCAACTGGACAAGGTTGTTCGTCCGGCTGTGCTTGCTTTTGCTCCTGCCATGTCTTCTCCTGCTGGTCAAACATTTGGCTGGACTTCCACTCTGAAATATTCTATATTAATAGGGCTTGCTCATGATGCTTCCCCCTCCTTGGCTTAACTTATGTGATCAAGGATTTAGTGTCTGTACCTTGTAGCTATTTATACAATCAACTTGCTTGTACTGTATTGTACTGATGCAAATCGTCTTGTATTTTTGTGTAGTGCTTTGTTTGCGCCACCTCGGATGCCTTAGTGCCTTCGGGCACTTTAATGGATGTATGCTTCCTACTATTCGTTGCTTTATTTCATTTTTACATTTCTATCGTGTTGCTTTTTAATTATATATCGATGTGTTCTCCCTGCTTGCTATGTTCGTGTTTGTCTTTTGTATTTGTTTGTTTCTTAAGCCGTGACAAAGGTATGTGGACCGATGCAGAGTATTTGCCAACACTGTGCGCATTAAGCATACATACTTTGACATTTTTTGTTTGAACCTTTAAGCAATTCTTATTCATATGTTGTTCTTGTTATTATCTCCATCCGATGTAGCTAGTCATCGGATAGTTTATTGCTAGGAGAGAGGAGGCTTGTGCTCCTTCCCTCATGCGGGCGAGTTCATTTGTTACCTTATCTTTCCTTTCACCGTTATAGTAAATTTGACTGTGTTATTCCTTTCGTCCGGAGGTAGCGAGCCATCCTGTGTTGTGCTTTCTACATATGTTACTGGTATATAATAAAAGTTAGTTCCTTTCATACTAGAGCAAATTCATACGTTGGATATGTTACTTCTGGAGCAAGTTTTTCATAACTTGTTTGTCCGGAGGGTTCATTAATATATTTTCCACTTTACTTTTATTTATTTCTATTACATGTAATACTTTCAAAGGTTGCTTGAATGCCAAGTTCTTGGTACCTCTTTTTCGTCCATGCTTATGAGCTTGTAGGCTCCTGTCCTGTATGCTTCAATGACCTCATATGGTCCTTCCCACTTTTGTCTGAGCTTGCCTGTACTCTCTGTCTTTGATACTTCATTTTTCCTAAGGATGAATTCTCCTGCTCTAAACTGCTTGTGATGTACCCTCTGATTATAGTAATTCTCCACTTGCTGCTTTCGCCTGGCCTATCTTATTAACGCGATCTCTTGCCTCTCTTTTAGCAGGTTTAGGTTCAGCCTTAGTTCCACATTGTTCTCTTCATTAGTCCTTTGAGTTGTTCGTCGTGTGGGCATACCTATTTCTGCTGGTATGACTGACTTGGTTCCGTATGCCAAGTTGAATGGGGTTTCCTCGTTGCTTGTTTTCGGCATTGTCCTATGGGCCCAAAGCACGCTAGGTAGTTCTTCTACCCATCATGCTCCTTCTTGGTGTAACATTGTCTTGATTCCTTGCATTATGCTCCGGTTTGCCTGTTCCACCGCTCCGTTTGCTTGGGGTGGTTATGCGGAGATGACCTTTATTTCCAAACCCTTTGCCTAGGACTTGACCAAACAGCCCCAACCGTCGGAACAGCCGCTGGTCCCAAACAGCACCCACACAACCACAACTGCCGCAAAACCATCCCCAGCTAAAAGAACCCTCTAAACGCCCGCGAGAGTAACCCTCCCTTATGGAAAAGTTAACCAAACACAGTAGATGGTCCTGTCCCAAAAATATCTCAAAATAAGACAATTCAAAGAATACAGGACTGCCAAATCAGCTTCCCATTAAATCCCAAATCACCATTTTCATTCACCCCTCCCGGTACCGTACCGGAAAAATAAAGACAAAGAACAAAACAAAACCCCTATATGAGCCCAAAGGACAATAAATACCAAAAAGACAGCACCCCCTGAAACAAAAAAAAACCTATGTGCACAGATGTCAAATGCTCGACGATACCCCCATCGACGGAAGAAATCAAAGATACAACGAGAATCTCCCAGCCATTCGGTGAACAACAAGAGTTCCCCCCAGGATAATAACAGAAGCCAATCAAAACAGCTTCCACCCAATATTCGAAAAACGACACAAGACACGTTCCCTATGATGAACCCCGAAGTACAAACACCCTCAAGTTATTACTAATATCCCCCCAAACTCGGCACGACCCACCAACCGCAAAGAATCCCATCCCTACACAATCAAACTAACCAAGCACTCCGATACCCAAAACAAACCCAAAAATCACATCCCCACTTTTGTCTGGAGCATTGCCAGTACTCTCTGTCTTTGATACACTTCATTTTTCCTAAGGATGAATTCTCCTGCTCTAAACTGCTTGTGATGTACCCTCTGATTATAGTAATTCTCCACTTGCTGCTTTCGTCTGGCCTATCTTATTAACGCGATCTCTTCCCTCTCTTTTTAGCATTTTTAGGTTCATCAGACCTATCCCACAATGTTACTCTTCATTAGGTCCTTTGAGTTGTTCGTCGTGTGGGCATACCTATTTCTGCTGGTATGACTGCCTTGATGTCGTATGCCAAGTTGAATGGGGTTTCCTTGTTGCTTGTGTTTGGCATTGTCCTATGGGCCTAAAGCACGCTAGGTAGTTCTTCTACCCATCATGCTCCTTCTTGGTGTAACCTTGTCTTGATTCTTTGTATTATGCTTCGGTTTGCCTATTCCACCGCTCCGTTTGCTTGGGGTGGTTATGTGGAGATGACCTTTATTTCCAAACCCTCTGCCTAGGACTTGAATGGCTCGTTGATTAACCGAGTTCCATTATTTGTGATGATAGTAGCCGGTACTCCAAACCTGCACACAATATTGTCAAAAGCAAAAAATTTCACCTGCCTTCTTGTTATGTTGGCCGCCTGTTTGGCCTCCAACCACTTTGTAAAGTAGTCAATTGCAACTATCAGATACTTCAACTTTCCTGGTGCTTCCGGAAGAGGACCGACAATGTCCATACTATTAATACAAATAAACCGTAAAAACGTTTATTTATATTTTACGTTCTATCTTTGTTTTGTTAATGACAAAACATAAACTTGTCAAAAGTAGAAAATGAAATTCGTTAGTTTTAAACCAATAGTTTATCTAACTTATCTATTCATTAAACCATCCTTCATATTATAGCACTCACACTCAAATTACATAAACACATTTTTAGAATAAAAATATACACTTTACATAAAATGTATAAAAACCTTTAAACATATTTACATCATAGTTAACATATTTTTCTTACCAAATCTAAACATAATCTCATAAGATTACACATGATCTCTTAAGATATTGTAAATCAAAATTCGGATTTAGTTACTGTACGCCGGTTCTGTTCGATAACTGGCCGGTTCTGTTCCTCAACAGAACTGGCGAAACCGGTGAACAGTAAAACTAAAGTCTATAAATACCAGCTCATTTTCACTAATTTTATCATCCATTCACATAGTTCCTTTATACAATATTCAGTTACCAACTGATCTTTAATCATGGGTTCTTGTATTTTAGTGTTTTGATAGATTTCTTAATAGGAGAAGTTCTTCCGGGTTTTGCATACGAGATCAACTCTTCAAGCTTACGTTATGGCAAGAGTGTCTCATCTCACAAAGATCTACTTACTGATCTTGAAGTATCATTCATCTTATTCAATCAAGATGTGTATCATATAGTGATAGGATTACTTAAAAAGTGTTGTGTAAAATAGTTGTGATAATATGAATCTCGATGTAAATGCTTGGCACCTAGTAGAGGGCAAGTAGTGTAAAGGTATTTTGTTCCTCCTTGTTGGAACATAAGATATACCTTAATATCATGTAAAGGGTAAATAGGTGTTGGCGTGATTCTACCATGTGAAGAATCCGGTATTTAGCTTTGTACCGTTAAAAATGTGTAAGCGACGTTGTGAGGCTTCTCCGTCGGTTAAAGGAGCACTGGTGACTAGTGGATTCGAACTATCGAGTAGGTGACTCAGGGAGTTGAGTAGGGCAAGGTAGGAGACCTTGTAGCTGAACCACTATAAACATCCTTGCCACATATCCTCTATTATTATTGTTTTTGTTACTAACATAGTTACTTATATCGTTTCATCAAATAGATCTAAAATAATCAACCAGAAACACAAAATTTTAATTGGGGAAAACTATTCAACCCCCCCCCCCCTTCTAGTTTTAAACAATTGGTATCAAGAGCAGGTTATCAAAGTTCTTTAGAGTATACTGTACTTTAAAAACCGATCAAATGAATTTCAAAAACTACAAATAATTTTTAGATCTATTATATTATTTGTTTTCTTAAAAGCTCGTTGAAGGATGATCAAGAAAAAGGGAAACTACCGCTCTAGGACAAAAATCTGTTCCTGGCCCAACAAGCCGGTTCCACAGGTTCAATTCTTGAATAGAATCGGCGAAGCTCAGGTAATGGAACTGCGGGTCTGACCAAAATTTTTTATGGGCCGAATTATAATAAGGTGAATGGTGTGGGCTTATGTTTGCAAAAATCTTTTGACATTTTATTTGGGCTCAAAATGGTCAAACCATTCCTTTTATTTTTCTTTCTTCTCTTCAAAACAACTTTGAAAAATTCTTGGTCATGATCACGTGTCACGAATTCACAATGCTAAAAGGTACACAACCTCTTATCCCTTCTCTGTTTAGGTGATTATTATGCTTGAGTTCTATCTATGAAATAATTAGGTATGTGTTATGTGATTTATTTTGTTAAAATAATATTGTGTTATTTTTTTTCTTCTAGCACACTCTTGCAACTTCTTTCTCGAATCTATCCTTTAAACTCTTGATTCGTCCGAAGTACGATACCCAAATATCAAATATTAATCCTGACTATTTAAAATTCAAAATCTTATTCACCCTTTCCCATAAAAACCAACGGCACATCCCTTCTAATATAAAAATCATTCTCCTCCAACATCTATCATTCAATTCAAAAATCAAACCTTCCTACTTTCCCTCTTACTCAAAAATGCCGATCAACTCATAGAAGCCCTCTTAGAGATTCTAAGCCCTGTCCTAGTCGTCATCATCATCTCGCTACTGATGCTCATATATCCCATGCTCAAGTTCTCGCATGGAGACATATTCTTTATTTTGGCTTGTTTAAAATTACCAATTTATTTTTTCTATTCCTCTGAATCACATATACTTGAGACAAAATATATGTAATCCTCCTTACATTATCTATTTGTCCTCGTTTTTTTGGGTAAAAGGACGATTCCCCTGTAAAAGACTATAATAACCAAAAGATCTCCGATAAGAACAATGGAATGTGACTGGTGTCACATTAACCTCAAGCCAACATTGCACATCTACCTCTAAATATATAAAACGACTTAATAAAAGGCAATCACATCTCATATAAAAAAAGTGAAGAAGAAGAAAATTTAAAATATAATAATAATAATAATAAAATTAGATTTTCTGAAAAATAAAATATTTTATGTTCAAGTCCCTAGCCGGTTCTCTTGAGAATCAAAGCCGGTTCTATTCCTGGAACAGAACCGGACATCTGACAGAACTAAAAATATTCGCCCTCTTTTTATCTCTTCACTGTTTCAAAAAACACTTCTTCCAAAACCGCCATTGACGAACAATAACCACCATCATCATTTTCTTGATTTCTTCGTCTTCCAAATCGATCAAATCCTCTCATTGTAAGTATTGATTATGTTCAACACCTTTAGTTTATCTTAAATTTGAAAAATCTAATTTTTAGCGCTCCCATTTTTTAAATTTAATCCATCAACGAATTTAAAACAAATATGCATCCAAGATAACATTAGTTAGGAATTGAATCTTATTCTTCGTTAGAAAATTAACCCATGCATAAAATCTCAATGTCGAAATACATAAAGCAAAACAAATTTTTTTGGCATTGTTAATAACCGTAAAAACAAATGATTTGTTGTCTTCACGCGAAGAAGAGTTATAAAATCCTTATTAAGAAAATTTCTACATTTATTTTCTTTTAATCGAAATTGGCCTTATTTATTTTGTCGTTTGATTTTATTTAGGAACACTATGCCGAAATCCATTCACCTCGATCACCATGATACCGCTCACTACATCCCTATGTATCACCGTACCGGAGGCTTCACTGAACATGAGAGAGAGGTCTATAAGTCTCTTGTATCTCATCTCATCTATGAAGGTCGCGTTATCGACTCCACCTTTCTTGATGATCAACCCAACCTTCGTCCAACTTTTGCGTCTATTGGGTTTGATTTCCTTCTCAACATAAACGAAAAGATTTGTCCCATCTTTGTGCTTCAATTCTACAAAAGTGTTCGGCTAATTCATAAGCTTAATGGAAACATAGCCATTTCCTTCAACATTAACAACTTTGAAATAACTCTTACTCTTGAGGAGTTCGCTCGAATTCTTAAAATTACTTGCCAAGGAGTTTGTGTGTACACTCCCGAATGGCCCATCTCCTCCCTTCAAAATGTCATTGACTCTAATCCTTCCTGACATTATCCTCCTCCGCAATGAAGGACACATACCTTGATCCGTGATGCTTGTGTTCTATGAAAGTACTCGACCCAAGACCAAAAAATAATGTTGTTGATCACCATTCCTTGATCCTTTTTTTTTGCTTTCATTTTGTTTTTTTTTTATTTTTTTTTTTTTTTATTTTTTTTTTTTTTTTTTTATATTGTTTTTTTTTTTTTTTTTTTTTTTTTTTATTTTTTTTTTTTTTTTTTCAAATGATTGTCTCCGAGTTAAAAACCGATCTCAAAAAATAGGAAATCATCCTAAGTGAAAATGTCGTAAGTCTAACTGGAAACAAGGACCATCCTAACGCTTGTCTATGTTACATGCTCTATTGCCTCACCATTGGAAAACCCTTCAACCTTGCCTACTACATCGCCAACCAAATGGTGAGTGTGACCAAGAGTGCCGATATGACTCTTCCCTACGGAATGCTTCTCACTCGACTCTTTGAGCATGTTCGTGTCAATCACCCGTATTCTTTCTCAAATGAACTCTACCTTGTGGATCACGTGATGATCCCTCTTTCCGAGAAAAAAGTCTTCCGATTCAAGCAGGAGGAAAACTGCCTCGCACCAACTTCCAAAAACCATCAAATTCTGAGTCAATACCGATTCAACTGATGCTCCCCCTCTCCAATTCCTTACCAAGGGATGGAAAATGATCTCGTGAAAAACTACACTCTTGATCCCATTCCTTACATGAACCAACTTCCACCCATCGAAGGAGGAGAGTCCCTGAAATTCAAGCAAACTAAAAGGATGTTCAAGTGCCTATTCCATTTTCTCTCCAAGAAGAAGTAGGGTGTGCTATTTGGTGTAAGTACTTTGTGTTTGGTCTAAAAACAATTTGAAACTTGTAATCTCATGAATTTATCTCTATGTTAGGTGCTTTTTCTTAAGACAATTTGAATGTTATGTTGTAATCTTTAACGGTGTGTTGATAGGAAGTATCTCTTGTGTTTTATGCCCTTAATTATATCAAAGGTGTGTTTGGCATAAGTATCTATTGATGTTTGTCGGACTTACTTATTCTCATAAACTCTTTAGGAATATCTAGAAGAAATAACTCTTAAGATAAACAAGCTTTAGGAAATGCATTAGACCACTAGTAGTATCTTTGAAAATTCTGGTACAGCCGGTTTCATCTGCAGCAAGCCGGTTCCATTGGAACCAAAGGAACCGGCAGCGCCGGATCTATAGAAGGTTTTCCCTCGTTTTGGGGTGTTAGATTTTTGAACTAAGCTCATAAATGTGTTGTTTAGACCTGTATTAAGCTGATCCAATACACGTTTATTTCTTGTTTGACTTAGAATATAGCCTAAATGATTATGTTTTACAAAAAGCTAGTGGATTAGGCATTAAATGTTAAATACATGGCCTTTAGTATATAATAGGATCTTGTCATCATCTTCCTCATACTCATAAAACCTGCAAACATCCTTCCTCATACTTCATTCCTTAATCATCATGGCATCAAGTGCTAACTCCTCAACCCAAAATCCTCCAAAAAAATGCCAAGAACCAATTTCATTGACATATCCTCCAATGAAAGCTCACCCATCTAAAACCACCTCTCAAATACTTCCTAACCTATCAACACAACCTTAACAACTACTCCCTTGCTCTCACAACTCCACTACCAACTTCCATCCAAATAACCCTTACTCTAAAACCACTCATGACACCATTAGCCCCTAGAGCTTTGACCTTCTCTACTCCACCAAGTTCACCATTAGAACCTCATCCCTATCTATCTTCCTTAAATGAAATACCACCAAGAACTATAAATCCATTTCCATAAGTCATTTCCCAAGGCTTATTCCAAACACAACCTCAGTCATCACTTATGGACTTTGAACCAACTCTCCCACCTATCAACCTCTTTAGGAGTAGGTTGAGTGCACAACCCGAGCCATCCATAACTAAAAACCAAACACAACAAGAACTCAATCAACTTCACACACTTGAAGAAAATATCCAAGAAGCTATCCGAAATGCACAACATGTGCAAGAAAGCCTTATTCCTCCTACAACTATCACCACCTTACAAATGCCACCACCATTCTATCCCACCACTACCTCAACTCAAATACCACCCTTTAGAACATCACTTTCTTCATCAAGCATCTTTTCCCCTCTTGATCAATCCCTTTGGATTGAAAACCCTCATAGACCTCAAGTTTACACATGCCCTTATTGCCAAAGAACCAAAACCATTGTCACCAACCTCCAAGATGAAATGAGGTTCATGTTAAACCACATTCTTGACCTCTTGGACCATCTCGCAAATCAACTCCCATAGGATGATGATTGACAAGATCAAATGACCTTAAGTTTTAAAAGCTTTTTAGATCACTAATCATGATTTTAGTTTTAATTGACTTAAGTCAAGTTGTTTTACTTCATGATTTGTATCTAATAAATTAAGTTGTGTCATTTGAGCTTGTGTTAATCCTTTGATTATCTTGTGATTGATTTGTTTGGTTATGGATCTTTATTTAAATCATTGGGTTTGATCTTGTGTTTGAATCTTTGCTCTCTTTGTTTGTTAAAGCTGAATATTGTATTGATATTTAAACTAAAGTGCTTCCTGCCAAAGCTTGATCTGTACTGACTTTGTGTGCAGGTCAGTCGGTTCAGTTCGGCTACAAAGTCGGTTCTGTTCTGGAACCAGAACCGCCAAAACCGGCCTTCTATAATCTCTCCGAATGTCCTTTTATTACATTAATTTGTTTAAAACTCTTGAATTAACATGCTTTTACAGGTTTTCATCAACTTAGGGGAGCATATTGTTCCTCTTAATCTAACATATTATAATTTTCTTAAATTATTTGGAACTTTTGACGTTCCCATCTAGGGGAGCATTCGTCAAGGGGGAGCCTTAAAATGCACTCTCCATGGGTCAATCTCATTCCGATATTTATCGGACCATCCTTCATATTGCATTTTTTTCATTATACATGCATTACTACTAACATGCTTTCGTGTAGTTCTTCTCACCTTATTAGGCAACCTTGACGATCCCATCTAAGGAGTACCTTCGCCATAAGGAAGTATTCTATTTGCTTCTTTTACATCAATTTTTACGATCAATCATCCTTGGTTCACTACACACTTGCATTTGATTCTTTTTAAGAATCCATTTTTTTCATATAGCATTCAATCTCATTGCATTTCAGAGTTAGTTTTTCTTCGACGCTTTTTTTTGTTTCGACAAAAAAGGGGAGAAGGAAGTAAAAAACTCTAATTTAGAACTTATAAATTTTATTGTTTACTTCCAATAAATTTATATTTTGTCATCAACAAAAAGGAGGAGATTGTTAATACAAATAAACCGTAAAAACGTTTATTTATACTTTACGATCTATCTTTGTTTTGTTAATGACAAAACATAAACTTGTCAAAAGTAGAAAATGAAATTCATTAGTTTTGAACCAATAGTTTATCTAACTCATCTATTCATCAAACCATCCTTCATATTATAGCACTCACACTCAAATCACATAAACACATTTTTAGAATAAAAATATACACTTTACATAAAAATGTATAAAAACCTTTAAACATATT
>BQNB010047513.1:0-43075 GCA_026074375.1 Tanacetum coccineum | reverse complement strand
GCTCCAGCCTCCGATCACTAAAATCAAAGTGCACTATTGAGTCTAGAGCCAAAAGAGATCATCCATAAATCTCATTAGGCCACTTGTCAAATTATGCTTGCTATCTCACACAATGTAAATAACAAGAAATATATATAAAGGGTCCTACGCATTATCCTTGTGATTTTGCCAGAACATCCGAGTGATATCATCCGAGTGATTTTGCCAGAACGTTTTTGTTGTTGAGTAGACAATTCTTGTAGTTTCGACGGTGCTAATCTATACAGATCTCGCGCCACATGTGCAACACCTGAGACCAAGTCGATTTGGAATTCAACTTGTCGCGTAGGCGGTAATCCAGGCAAGTCCTCTAGAAAAACCTTTGAAAAGTCCTGTATAGTCGGCACGTCCTCAAGTCGCTTCTCTTCTGACCCGTTCTCGATTTCCTACTTCGTAACTTGTGCCAGAAAAATTAGGCAACCTCTCTTAATATATTTTTGAGTTTTAGTGCATGATATAATGCTCAACTTTGACTTCTCTCCTTTGCCTTCTCTATCACCTTGAACTATCAAAACTTCATCTCCAAAGGGAATTCGCACAATCTTCTCATCACAAACGATCACCGCATGATGGTTTGCTAACCAATCCATGCCAATGATGACGTCAAAACTACCAAGTTCTACTGGCATTAGGTCAATATTGAATGGGTGGCCTAATAATCCTAACGTACAGCCTCTAAGTATGGTATTAGTCTCAGAAATTTTCCCGTTAGCTAATTCGACCGCATAGTTAACGTCCAAAGTATCGGGGGTTATATCAAGCAAAGAACTAAAAGTAGTCAACACAAAGATTCTATCGGCTCCTGAATCAAATATCATAAAAGCATAACGGTTGTTGAGAAGAAACGTACCCTTGACGACATTGAAATCGGGGTTAGCGTCTCCTCCAGCCAACACATAAGCTTTTCCTCTTGCTTCACCAACACCATTCTTGTTCCCAGCTTTATTTCCACGATTTTAATATTTCAACTTTGGGCAATCACTCCTGAAGTGTCCTTGCCTTCCACACTTAAAACAGGTTAAAACTTTCTGATTTACTACTTGACCCCTCTAAGCAGGAGTAGCAGAATTTGTGACCTTACAATCCCGGGTTAAATACCCAACCTTGTTACACTTCCCACATCTCACAGTGCAAGGCCCATCATGGTGAAGCTTACACTTATTACAGAGAGTCAACGATCCATTATACGGTTTCTTCTTATTGTTGCCAGCCGTATAGGCTCTCGCCACATTCTGACCTCTAACATTTGGCCTTTTGAATGGTGGCTGCTATCCACGGTTGTCTCTCTGATTGACCTCCAATCTTCTTTTGTTCTCAGCATTTTTCATAGCATATCCCTTCAACTTTTGGTCCATTAAGTTGTTAGCAATTCGAACAGCATCTTGCAGTCTTGTAGGTTCATTAGCAATTATATTCGCTTGGATGTTATCGGGGAGTCCTCCAATGAGTTTCTCAACCCGATCCTCCTCCTCTGGGATCATCTTGGTGCACATCATAGTCAACTCTTGAAATCTCTGAGTATAAGCAGCCAAGTCATTGTTCTTCACGGTCAGATTCCACAGCTTAGATTCCATCTTTTGAATCTCATTTCTTGGGCAGTACACTTCAGTCATTAGCTTCATGAGCTCTCTCCATGACATGACGAATTCATCCTCAGTCCCAATAGTCCTCTTATGTGAGTTCCACCAAGTTAATGCACTGTTTAACAGTATGCAAGTAGCTTACTTGACTTGGTATTTCTCTGGACAATTGCTGATATGGAACACTGTTTCCATCTTCTCAAACCACCTTATCAACCCAACAACTCCTTCCGTTCCCTTAAAGTTGAGTGGTTGACACTTTATGAAGTCCTGATATGTGCATTCTCTAGCAACATGTCTATCACCTCTACCATTCTCGTTTGGATTTCCATTTCCACCATTTCCATTCTCACCATTTCCATTACCGCCATTTCCATTACTGCCATTTCCATTATCGTCGTCGCTGCCATTTTATCTTTGATTCTCAGCATCGAGAGCATTGGCAGCACGAGTCACTTCATAAGCAGCCAAAGCTTCTTCCACACGTCGGTTAACGAGTTCTTGGATTGCTTCAGGGGTCATACCGGAGCGAGTGATAGTCATTGTTCTATATCACAAGACATAACGCACATTAAGACTCGATACGAGATATAGCCACTATAAATGGTAAATAAGGTTTATATAGAAAAATACAATAGAACATGTTTAGCCAGAACAAGTAAATAACAATATAGATGAATACGTGAGAGAATCAAAACAAGCTTTTCATTTCACGAATAAAAGCATAATTCTGTTACAACCAACCCAAAATAGGTACATAATCTACGATTATTTCTACTACTAATATCTAAACCTAACCATCAGTCTAGTATCCTACATGATCATGGTACTACTAGTCTAAGGGGGAAAACCCAAATGTCTCTCAACATATGACTCCAACCTCCTAAGTCTCATCCGAGTATCATCACAATCCCTACGAACCTGACGAAACTCCTCCCGCGAAAGTGTCGTGTGCCAACGAATACTATCAATCCGATCTCTCTATACGCAACATGGCTCGAACCATTAGGTACTCCAGTTTTAAACTCCCAATCCTCTCAACCAAACTAGCTCTCTCTCCACTAGCTACCAACTGACTAGCCTCCAACTATCTCTGAGTGGTCTCAATCTCAGTAATCCTATCAATACGAACCTCTGACATGTAGTGAACTATATCATAAATGGTATCCTCAAGATCAGGAATACCTCCTCTAGAAGACTCAGAACTATCACAATAGCCAATGGATCTACAACGATCTCTCTCATGTTTGCCGCACTAGCCTCTGCCTCAAACTCCTCATCATCCTCCCTAACATCACTAGCAGTAATCTCAACTCTTGTACCTATACCATCCCAGTGTGAGCTACAACTCCATCACTAATACATATATCTGCAACAACTTCTGCATCAGCAGTATCTAACTCTATATGCTCCTCTCCGCTATCCTTTGATGAGTATGAATCTCTAAACCTCTTGCGAGGTGGTAAAAGATTAGCAGGAGTACGGGCTATCAACCTTGATTCATAAGTAGGTGATGGTACAGAAGCAGTAGGGGACCTACATCTCTTGCAAGATGGCCTAGAATAAGGTAAAGATGAATTCAATGACCTCTTAAAAGATGAACCTAAGGATGACTCTAACGTAGTCGGTGGGTAAGGGGTAGACAATGGTGCAGACCTTTAACGTCTAAAAGCCTTACTACGTCGTGGAGTCCTAACAAGTGGTCGATGAACAAATCTCTGTGTGGTAGATGAATCAGCATCGGTGGTGTCTGGTGGTGTATGTCCGGATAAAGAATGACCCGAAATAGAATGCCCAGATGATGAATGACTTGATGATCCGTAAGTAAAATGATCCAAGTGATGTGATGTGTACCTCAATGTTAAACGATGAGAAGATAAAGGTCTAATCGACTTCCTCACGGTCAATTCCCTACATGGCCCGCCAGGATGAGTACGGTAAAGTCGACCAATACGAATGTCCTTCCCTGGTCGGATAAGAATAGCTCGTCGTCGAAGAATCACGGGTAGGGCAACAACAGGTGCAAGTGGATACTCAGATGATGTTGCAAGAGTATCATGAGATGACGATCCAAAGGGTAAAACCAATGGCAAATTTGGTATGGGAGGTAGAGAATCCTCTGATGGACCAGAATCAGAAGAAGATGAATAGTCTACTAAATCAAGTACCCTGGTAGGTGAGACGACTGAAACTGTCCCCTCCTCCGATGCAACTATAGGGTCAGCTAGAACACTAGAAACCTCAGGGATAATAGTAGGAGTAGCACCAAAGATAATCACTCGTAGGGCATGAGAGCCCACGCTCTCCTCAGACGAAATAGAAATAGTAGGAGCAACTATGACCTGCACAAGCACAAGTTTATATAAATCTCTTTATATGAAACCATGCAACGTGCAAGGAAAGTCAAGAAGATAAGCATGATGCAAAAATATGATATGGCAAAATGGTGAATAAAGTAGTTATGGCAATATGATATATTTAATCAGTACTTATATATATATATATATATATATATATATATATATATATATATATATATATATATATATATATTATATTAAACATGCCTATTATTATAAGAAAAATATGTTAAGTAGAGTAAACAGCACAAAGAACACATACTGGTTATAGCCCAGACCTAGATATACTACCTGGTTCTTTATAACCTTGGCTCTGGATACCAATCTGTCACACCCCTAAACGAGGCCTAGTCGGAAACACGTGTCCAGGGGCGTGACGTCATAATACACATCACACAAGATACAAAGAACGACCTCTAAGGGTACGTTTAAAAATCCAACATCGTCGCATTAATTAAAATAGTTAAAGTTTTACATAAGCTTAACGATAATATGTGGAAGCGAATAAAAGGTTTTAAAGTTTGACAACAATGTTAACATAGATAAAAATAATTCTTGAAAATCAGTCCAATGCAAGGCAACACCATAAAGCAAGCAAAGACATGCATAGCTATGCACATGAGAAAAACATGCTAAAACGATCAACATAAAGTTGAGTGAATTCATAGGTTTGAATTTAATATAAAAGTGGACATAAGTTTACAGTACGCACGTGACAGTTATAGGAGATACAACTTCACATAAAAAGAAATTTACTGTTGCGCTAAGCTCATGGCACCGAAGCTCAATTTAAAAGGAAGCATTTTATATACCAAATAGAATTACTCGCCCTAAAGGTATCTGACCAAGATCAACTATCAACAATCCGACATGGTATATATCCGTTTGTTCGGACCTCCGAAACTAGTAAGCGCTACTTACCCGGATAGGGATAATTTGACCCAATAGATCTATTTACAACATTCGCACTTACTTAACCAGTACAGTCGGTTAAGCAATTGACGGTTCATGATAATTCAGGCATTAGTGGTCTATTCGCTATTTAGGCAATATGTAATCAGGAAAAGGAAACGTAAAGTAATTGTGTCCATAGTTTAAAAACAAGCAATGTTTCTTACCCCAAAATAGTAAAACATGGGGCTATGAACTCGCCTTAGCAAGATGAGCAAATGATAATCACGCAAGTAAAAGATGATATAGAAATCGAGCCGCTACCTAGAATAACAAGTCTCAGAAACACGGAAAGCATGCCAAGAATTGCACAATATGTTCATCACCAAAAGACATCCATGTGTGTTTGCTTTGTTTTGATTATCAAATAATGACGAAATAAAATCATATAATTTTTCATTAAGTTTCGGCGTTTAACCAAAAATTATCATTTTTAGAAAGTTTTTATTTTAGGAAAGTTTTTAGTTTCGGGACGTTAATATTGTCCCCTATATTTATTAAGTTTTCATATTTTCAAAACGCACTAACGAGCCTTAGTTACTTAACTTCTAAGTCCGTTTCGCTAATTTTTTTACCAAACTTACTATTTTTAGTAACTTTATCGCTTTTCCCAAAATATGCTAACGGCATCTTTAAATGATACTAATCAATAGGTATAAATAGGTATGTGTAACTATATGTTTCTCTAGTGTTTAGAAAGTCAAAAAATATCCAAAAACTCATTTTACTATTCACATCAGCACACTATTCATTCGGTTTTGTCAAAAAAATATTTCAAGTTTCATTTGGCTATAACTTGGTCGTTTTAAATCCAATTTTAATGTGCGATATATGAAAAACTATCTATTCGAAACGAGCTCCCCAAAAGCTACTTTTACGCCTAATGAAAATATTTTTAGATCGACCAAAACCCCAATACAAATTTAAGACAGCAAGCACTTTTTGCCAAAAACGCAACCAAAATCCTCCCAAACTTCACAATAGTGCCTAATCTAGCCTAATCTCCATTCACAACTAATCCACAATGAAACCACACCTAAGACTAACCTAATACATTCATTTCTATTGTTGCAACACTCATTCAACTCTCATCTCACCAAGAACATAATATTGAACTAGTGAAACAAAGTAATATCATTATTTATGAAATCTTGTCTTTAAAATCTTTTAAAAATTAACACACAACATATGGATGTATGAATCTTGAACATATAAGAATAACATAAGAAAAACCACAAAGAAAGATTCAAGATATGTACAAGAATGAAAAACAAGAAGCAATAACACAAGATATATACCCAAAATCACTAGATCTTGAAAAACCCCAAATAATAACCAAACCCTAATTTGTAGATCTTGAAGAAAACCCTTAAATCAAAGAACCAATACTTGCAAACACCTTAGGTAACCTTAGAATGAACCTAGAATGCTTGGATTATGCAAGAAATCAAAGAAAATGGAAACCCTATGTGGGTGTTTGTTGGCCGTAGGCTTCAAGAAGAGAGGAGGGTGAACGAAATTTTTGACTTATGGACATGAAATGGACGATAACTAAATTTTACACGAAAAGATTTTGGGTTTTCGGGGTTCCGTTAGGCCAAAAACGCGAAAAATGCAATTTAAACGTTAAAGCGTAAAAATAACTACCGGGAGTTATCGTAAACTACGAAACACTTAGAAAAGATACATTAACTCATATATAATCTAAACTAATTAAAATTCGAAGTCGGAACGCGTCCGATGATGTTTTTCAGATTTACGCGGGTTAACTTCCCGGTAAACTGCCGGATTCGTATAAAAGTAAAAAATAATTGTCGGAAATTTGAAAATATTGACCTAAAATTTTCGGGGTATGACATTATTCCCCCGTTAAAGAATCTTTGTCCTCAAAGCTTAAGACGTGGACGAAGGGTTAACAAAAAGATGAGGGTACTTTTTCTTCATTTGGTCTTCGCGCTCCCAAGTAAACTCGGGCCCTCATCTTGAATTCCAACGGACCTTCACGATTAGAATGAGGCTTTGCTTTAGCCATTTAACTTCTCGATCCATAATTTCAACTGGTTCTTCAATGAAATTAAGCTTGTCGTCAATCTGGATCTCATCCAACGGAATAACTAATGGTTCGTCTACCAAACACTTCTTCAAATTTGAAACATGAAAAGTGCTATGAACTCGGCTCAACTGCTCTGGGAGTTCAAGTCGATACGCAAGCGTTCCTACCCTATCAAGAATTTTGAAAGGTCTAATATAGCGAGGGTTCAACTTCCCCCGTTTGCCGAAACGTATCACCCCTTTCCATGGTGACACTTTTAGCATGACCTTATCTTTAACCTCAAACTCCAATGGCTTACGTTTCCTGTCGGCGTAGCTCTTCTATCTATCTCGTGCAACTTGAATACGCTTCTTAATCTGAATGATCTTCTCAGTTGTTTCATGAACAATTTTCAGACTCGTAAGCTGAACGTCTCCAACCTCAGCGCAAGAAATAGGCGATCGGCATTTTCAGCCGTAAAGAGCTTCAAACGGTGCAGCTTTGATACTAGTGTAATAACTGTTGTTGTAGGAAAACTCTACCAAAGGTAGGTGTCTATCCTAACCTTTCCCAAAATCAATCACATAAGCACGTAGCATGTCCTCCAAGGTTTGGATGGTTCTCTCACTCTGACCATCAGTCTGTGGATGGTAAGCCGTACTCATATCCAATTGAGTACCTAGGGCTTCATTCAACGATTTCCAAAAATGAGATGTAAACTTACTGTCTCGATAAGAAATAATCAAAAATGGTACTCCATGTCTCGAGACTACTTCCTTCAAGTATTGTCTTGTCAACTTCTCCATTGAGTCTGTTTTCTTCATTGGTAAGAAATGAGCAGACTTTATGAGTCGGTCTACAATTACTCAAATTGTATCTTGACCAGACGTCGTCTTTGGTGACTTAGTAACGAAATCCATAGTAATGTTCTCCCACTTCCATACTGGGATCACAGGTTGAACTAATAAACCGGATGGTTTTTGGTATTCGGCCTTGACTTTGGCACAGGTAAAACACTTACTGACGTAGGTGGCAATCTCAGCCTTCATATTTGACCACCAGTACAGTTTCTTTAAATCTTGGTACATCTTGTCTGATCCAGGATGCACCGAATACTTTGACTTATGCGATTCATGCATAATCAACTCTCTTAAGTTACCTCGACAAGGTATCCAACATCTCCCATTCAAGCATAACATTCCATCAGCACGTTGCTCAAGCTTCTTAATCATACCACACAGATCTTCTGTTCCATAATTCTCATCCTTTCTCACCTCAACCTGAGCTTCTAAGATCTGCACAGGGAGGTTCAGACCAATCGTCAAAACTAAAGCTCGAACTCGTAGTGGCTTATTCCGTTCCTTTCGGCTCAAGGCATCCGCCACCACGTTCGCTTTTCCTGGAAGATAACGAATCTCGCAATTGTAGTCGCTCAATAGCTCCAACCGTCTACGTTGTCTCATGTTAAACTCTTTCTAATCTAGAATATGTTGCAAACTCTTATGATCAGTGAACACAACGCACTTCGTGCCGTACAAATAATGTCTCTACATTTTGAGAGCAAACACTACAGCTCCAAGCTCTAAGTCATGTGTAGTATAATTCTTCTCATGAATCTTAAGTTGGCGTGACGCGTAGGCTATGACCTTCTCCCTTTGCATCAAAATTGCGCCCAATCCTTTACGAGAAGCATCACAGTAAACCACGAAGTTTTCACTACCTTCGGGTAAAGCCAAAATCAGTGCACTACATAACTTCTGCTTCAACAGTTGAAATGCAACTTCTTTTCACTCCAATCAAACTTCACATTCTTTTTGAGTCAGCTTCGTCATAGGTTTGGCAATTTTTGAGAAACCTTTGATAAATCATCAGTAATAGCCAGCAAGACCTAGAAATTGACGAATCTATGTCGAAGTCTTGGGCGATGCCCAATCCTTGATTGACTCAATCTTAGCTGGGTCCACGTGAATGCCTTTACTATCAATCACGTGACCAAGAAATTACTTCGACAGCCAAAATTCACACTTCAAAAACTTGGCGTACAATTCTTCCTTCTTAAGCAATTCCAAAATTAACTTAAGGTGTTCTGCATGCTCTTCTTCGCTCTTAGAGTAGATCAAGAAGTCATCAATAAAAACGATCACGAATTTATCTAAGTACGGTTTGCACACCCGATTCATTAGATCTATGAATACCGCCGGTGCGTTGGTCAGTCCAAACGGCATCACTTGAAACTCATAGTGACCGTAGCGTGTCCTAAACGCTGTCTTTGGAATGTCTTCCTCTCGAACTCTGAGTTGGTGATAACCAGATCTCAGGTCGATCTTAGAGTAGACTCTTGATCCTTGCAACTGATCAAACAGGTCGTCGATTCTCAGAAGTGGATATCGGTTCTTCACCGTCAACTTGTTCAGTTCACGGTAATCGATACACATCCGAAAAGATCCATCTTTCTTTTTGACAAACAAGACCGGGGCTCCCCAGGGTGAGGAACTCGGTCTTATAAATCCCTTGTCAGAAAGTTCTTGTAATTGAGTAGACAATTCTTGCAATTCTGACGGTGCTAATCTATACGGAGCTCGTGCCACAGGTGCAGCACCAGGGACCAAGTCAATTTGAAATTCGACTTGTCGCGTTGGCGGTAATCCAGGTAAGTCCTCTGGAAAGACCTCCGGAAAGTCCCGTACAGTCGGCACGTCCTCAAGTCGCTTCTCCTCCGACTTGTCTCCGGTTTCCTTCTTCGTTACTTGTGCCAGAAAATTAAGCATCCTTTCTCAACATACTTATGAGTTTTTGTGCACGATATAATGCTCAACTTTGAATTCTCTCTTCTACTGCCTCCATCACCTTGGACTATCAAAACTTTATCTCCATAGGGAATTCTCACGACCTTCTCATCGCAAACGATCACCGCATGATGGTTCGCTAACCAATCCATGCCGATGATGGCGTCAAAGCTTCCAAGTTCTACCGGCATTAGGTCAATATTGAATGGGTGACCTAATAATCCTAACGTACAACCTCTAAGCACGGTATTGGTTTCAGAATTTCTTCCGTCGGCTAATTCGACAGCATAGCTAACGTCTGAAGTATCGGGGGTTATATCAAGCAAAGTACTAAATGTAGTCGATACGAAACTTCTATCGGCACCCGAATCGAATAGTATGAAAGCATAATGATTGTTGAGAAGAAACGTACCCTTGACGACATTGGAATCGGGGTTAGCGTCTCCTCCACCTAGCACATATGCTTTCCCTCTTGCTTCACCAATGCCATTCTTGTTTCCAGCTTTGTTTCCACGGTTTTGATCCTTCAACTTTGGGCAATCACTTCTATAGTGTCCTTGCCTTGCACACTCGAAACAAGTTACGACCCTCTGATTTACTTACTACTTGACCCCTCTGAGCTGAAGTAGTGAAGATTGTGACCTTACAATCCCGGGTCAAATGCCCAACCTTGTTACACTTCCCACATCTCACTGTGCATGGTCCTTCATGGTGAAGCTTACACTTGTTACAGAGAGGCAACGGTCCATTATATGGTTTTCTCTCATTGTTGCCAGCCGTGTAGGCTCTTGCCACATTCTGACCTCCAACATTTGGCCTTTTGAATGGTGGTTGCTGTCCACGGTTGTCTCTCTGATTGACCTCAAATCTTCTTTTGTTTTTCAGTGTTTTTCACAACATAACCTTTCAACTTTTGGTCCATTAAGCTGTTAGCAATTCGAACAGCATCTTGCAGTCTTGTAGGTTCAGCGGCAATTACATTCCCTTGGATGTTATCGAGGAGTCCTTTAATGAATTTCTCAACCCGATCCTCCTCCTCGGGGGTGCACATCATAGTCAACTCTTAAAATCTTTGAGTATAAGCAGCCAAGTCATTGTTCTTCACAGTCAAGTTTCACAGCTCAGATTCCATCTTTTGAATCTCATTTCTTAGGCAGTACACTTTAGTCATTAGCTTCATGATCTCTCTCCATGACATGGCAAATGCTGCCTTAGCTCCAATAGTCCTCTTATGTGAGTTCCACCAAGTTAGTGCACTGTTTAACAGTGTGCAAGTAGCATACTTAACTTGGTATTTCTCTAGACAATTGCTGATATGGAACACTATTTCTATCTTCTCAAACCACCTTATCAATCCGACAACTCCTTCCGTTCCCTTAAAGTTGAGTGGTCGACACTTCATAAAGTCCTGGTATGTGCATTCACTAGCAACAGGTCTATCACCTCTACCATTCTCGTTTGAATTTCCATTTCTACCATTTCCATTTTCACCATTTCCATTACCGCCATTTCCATTACTGCCATTTCCATTATCGTCGTCGCTGCCGTTTTGGCTTTGATTCTCAGCCTCGAGAGCATTGGCAGCACGGGTCGCTTCATAAGCAGCCAAAGCTTCTTCCATACGTCGGTTAACGAGTTCTTCGATTGCTTCAGGGGTTATAACGGAGCGAGTGATAGTCATTGTTCTATATCACAAGACATAACGTATAGTAAGACTCGATACGAGATATAGCCACTATAAATGGTAAATAAGGTTTATATAGAAAAATACAATAGAACATGTTTTGCCAGAACAAGTAAATAACAATATAGATGAATACCTGAGAGAATCAAAACAAGCTTTTCATTTCACGAATAAAAGCATAATTCGGTTACAACCAACCCAAAATAGGTACACGATCTACGATTATTTCTACTACTAATATCTAGGTCTAACCATCAGTCTAGTATCCTACATGATCATGGTACTACTAGTCTAAGGGAGAAAACCCAAATGTCTCTCAACATACGACTCCAACCTCCTAAGTCTCCTCTGAGTATCATCACCATCCCTACGAACCTGACGAAACTCCTTCTGCGAAAGTGTCGTGTGCCAACGAATACTGTCAATTCGATCTCTCTCTATACGCAACATGGCTCGAACCATTAGGTACTCCAGTTTTAAACTCCCAATCCTCTCAACCAAACTAGCTCTCTCTCCACTAGCTACCAACTAACTAGCCTCCAACTATCTCTGAGTGGTCTCAATCTCAGTAATCCTATCAATACGAACCTCTGACATGTAGTGAACTATACAAAATGGTATCCTCAATGACGTCTGGCAATACCTCCTATAGAAGACTCAGAACTCATACAATAAGCCAATGGATTCTACACGATTCTCTCTCATGTTTGGCCTGCACTAGCCTCGCCTCAAATCCTATCATCCTCCCTAACATCATAGCATTATATCTCAACTCTTGTAACTTTACATCCCAGAGTGAGTACATACCTCCTTCACTTAATACTTAATATCTGCAAACAACTTCTGCTCATCAGCAGTATTAACTCTATATGCTCTCTCCGCCTATCCTTGTTTGGAGTATGAAATCTTAAAACCTCTTGCGATGGCTTTGGTTAAAAGATTAGCAGGGAGTTAGGGATAGCAACCTTTTGTTATAAGTATGTGATGTACAGAAAAGCTGTAGGGGAACCTACCATCTCTTGCTAGATGGCCTAGAATATAGGTAAGATGAATAAATGGAAACTCTTAAAAGATGAAACTAAGGATGTCTCTAACGTAGTCAGGTGGGAAGGGGTTAGACATATGGTGCAGACCTTTAAAGTTCTAAAAGCCTTTAACTATGTCGTGGATTCCTAACAAGTGGTCGTATGAAACAAATTCTGTGTGGTAGATTGAATCAGCATCGTGGTGTCGGGTGGTGTACTGTCCGGATAAAGAAATGATCCGAAATAGAATGCCCAGAGTTGATGAATGACTTGATGATTCCGTAAGTTAAAATGATCAAGTGATGTGATGTTGTACCTCAATGTTTAAACGATGAGAAGTTTAAAGGTCTAATCGACTTCCTCACGGTCATTTATCCTACATGGCCTGCCAGGATGAGTACGGTAATGTTCGACTCAATACGAATGTCCTTCCCTGGTCGGATAAGATAGTGTCGTCGTAAGAATCACGGGTTATTTTTAGCGGGCAACAAACAGGTGCAAGTGGATACTAGATGAATGTTGCAAGAGCGAAGAGTATCATGAGATGACGATTCCATAGGGTTAATACCAATGGCAAATTTGGTTATGGGAGGTAGAGAATCTCTGTGGACCCCAGAATCAGGAAGGAAGTTGATAGTTACTAATCAGTACCCTGGTAGGTGAGACGACTGAAACTGTCCCCTCCTCCGATGCAACTATAGGGTCAGCTAGAACACTAGAAACCTCAGGGATAATAGTAGGAGTAGCACCAAAGATAATCACTCGTTGGGAGCCAGAGAGCCCTACGCTCATCTACTATGACGAAATAGTAATAATAGGAGCAACTATGGACCTGCACAGCACTCAAGTTATATAAATCTCTTTTATGAAATACCATGCTACCGACTGCAAGGTAAGTCAAGATGATAAGCTGATGCAAAATATGATATGGCAAATGGTGAATAATGTAGTTTTGGCAATTTGATTATATTTAATCAGTACTTTTATATATTTTTATATATATATTTATATATGATATATATATATATTCTATATTAAATGTATTATTATAAGATTTATATGTAAGTAGTAAAAAGACATTGATCTCATAATGCGTTATAGCCCAGACCTAGATATATAATGGTTCTTTTAACCTTGGCTTGGATACCATCTGTCACTCCCTAAACGAAGGCACTAGTCGGAAAAAACACGTGTCCGAGGGGGGCGTGACGTATACAACACATCAACAAGTTACAAGAACGTCTCTAAGGGTACGTTTTTAAAATCCAACATCGTCGCATTAATGAAAATAGTTTATAGTTTTACATTAAGCTTAACGATATCATGTGGAGTTAAAGCGATAAATGGTTTTAAAGTTTGCAAAAATCGTGAACATAGATAAAAAATATTTCTTGAATATCAGTCCATGCAAAGGCATACACCATAAAGCAAGCAAAGACATGAATAGCTATGCACATGAGAAAAACATTGCTTAAACCGATCAACATAAAGTTGTGTGTATTTTCATAGGTTTGAATTTATATAAAAGTGTGGAATAAGTTTTACAGTACGCAGTGACTGTTTATAGGAGATACAATTTCACATAAAAAGAAATTTACTGTTGCACTAAGATATGGCACCGACAGCTCAATTTATATGGAAGCAATTTTATATTCAAATAGAAATTACTGCCTCTAAAGGTTATCTGGACCAAGACAAACTATCTACATACGACATTGGATATATATCCCAAAGTTTTGTTAGGACCTCCGAACTAGTAACGGTCTATCTTACCCGGATAGGGATAATTTGACCCAATAGATCTATTTACAACTTTGCACTTAACTTAAAAACCAGTACAGTAGGGGTGCTTTTAAGCAATTGGCGATTCATGATAATTCGGGCATTTGTGTCTATTCGCTACTTAGGTAACAGTAATCAGAAAAAAGTAATGTAACTATGGTCATAGTTTTTAAAAAAAGCAATGTTTCACACCCCAAAATAGTAAGGTAAATATGTAGTAAAACATGGGGCTTATGAACTCAACCTCTAGGAAAATGAACAAAATAATAATCACGCAAGTAAAGATGATTATCGAATTTGAGCCGCGACTAGAATTAGATAATTGCGTCTTAGAAACTCGAAATGGCATTTGCCAAGAATTGCACAATATGTTCATCACCAAAGTCATCATGTGCGTTTGCTTTGTTTGATTATCAAATATGACGAAAATAAACTCATTATAGTTTCTTTAGTTTACGGTGTTAACCAAAAATTATTATTTTTAGTAACACTTTTTCGTCTTTTCCCTGAATATAGGCTAAAGGCGGTCTTTAAATGATACTAATCATAGGTATGTGTTTTACTATATGTTTCGCCTAGTGTTTAGAAAGTCCAAAAATATCCAAAATGTCCGAAAAATCATTGTACTATTCACTATCCAGCACACTATTCATCCGGTTTTTGTTCGAAAATATTTCAAGTTTCATTTGGCTTAACTTGGTCGTTTTAAATCACATTTTAATGTGCGATATATGATAAAAATATCTATTCGAATACTAGCTCTCAAAAACTACTTGTTAGCCTATTTGAGAACATTTTCCTAGGTCGATCAAAACCCCAAAACAAATGTGGACAGCAAGCACTTTGCCATAACGAAACCCAATATAACCAAACTTTCAAAATTAGTGCCTAATCTAGCCTATTCTACATTTACAACTAATCACAACCAAACCACACTTATCTAATTAATCCTTCATTTCTATTGTTGCTATCTTATTCTATATTCATCTCAACAAGAACATAATTTTAATTAGTGAAATAAGTAGTGTCAGTATGTATGAAATCTTGTCTTTAAAATCTTTTTAAAATTAACACACAAATTATGGATGTATGATATCTTGAACATATAAGAAATATCATAGAAAAACCACAAAGAAAGATTAAAGATAGGACAGAATGAAAAACAGAAGCAATAATAAACACAAGATATTCATACCCCAAATTTACTAGTCTCTGGAAAAAACCCCAAATAATAACCAAACCCTAATTTGTAGATCTTGAAGAAAACCCTTAAATCTAAGAACCAATACTTGCAAACACCTTAGGTAACCTTAGAATGAACCTAGAATGCTTGGATTATGCAAGAAATCAAAGAAAATGGAAACCCTTATGTGGGTTGTTTTGTTGGGCCGTAGGCTTCAAGAAGAGAGGAGGTTGTGATCGGAAATTTTTGACTTATGGACATGGAAATGGACGATTAACTAAATTATTACCGAAAAGATTTTGGGGTTTTCGGAAGGGTTACTCGTTAGGCCATAAATCGCGAAAAAATTGCTATTTAAACGTTAAAGCGGTCACTACTACACCACTCCGCGTTTTAAAAACTTCAGGCGTATCCGTTCCATTCCTTCGTTTTAAAAATACAATACGGGGGAGTTATCGTTAAACTACGAAACACTTTAGAAAAGATACATTAACTCATATATAATCTAAACTAATTAAAATTCAAAGTCGGAACACGTCCGATGATGTTTTTCAGATTTACGCGGGTTAACTTCCCGGTAAACTGCCGGATTCGTATAAAAGTAAAAAATAATTGTCGGAAATTTTGAAAATATTGACCTAAAAATCAATTTTCGGGGTGTGACATTCTTCCCCCGTTAAAGAATCTTGTCCTCAAAGCTTAAGACGTGGACGAAGGGTTAACGAAAAGATGAGGGTACTTTTTCTTCATTTGGTCTTCGGCACCCTATGTACTCGGGCCCCTCATCTGAATTCCAACGACCTTCCGACGATTAGATGAGGCTTTGCTTTAGCCATTTAACTTCTCGATCCATAATTTCAACTGGTTCCTCAATGAAATTAAGCTTGTCGTCAATTGGATTTCATCTCAACTGCGAATAACTATGTGTTGTCATACCAAACATTTTCAAATTTAAAATGAAAAGTTGCTATGAACTGGCTAATGCTCTGGGAGTTCGGTCGATCGCAAAGGTTCCTACCATATCAAGAATTTTGAAAGGTCCAATATAGCGAGGTTCAAACTTCCCGTTTGCCGAAACGTATCACCCCTTTCCATGGTGACACTTTTAGCATGACCTTATCTCTAACCTCAAATTCCAATGGCTTACGTCTCCTGTCGGCGTAGTAGCTCTTCTAATCTAATCTCGTGCAACCTTGAATACGTTTCTTAATCTGAATGTTCTTCTTTTTTAGTTGTTTCATAACAAATTTTCAGACTCGTAAGCTGAAGTCTCCAACCATCAGCGCAAGAAAAAGAAATAGGCGATCGGCAAATATTTTCAGCCGAAAAAGAGCTTAACGGTGCTAGCTTTTGATATAGTGTAATAAACTGTTGTTGTAGGATAACTATACCAAAGGTACGGTTGTCTAATCCTAACATTTTCCCAAAATCCACTGGTTGACATTAGCGATAAGCAGTGCTTGTCTCCAAGTTTTGGGATGGTTTCTCACACTCTGGACATCTGTCTGTGGATGGTTAAGCCGTATATATCCAATTGAGTACTAGGGCTTCATTCAACGATTTCCAAAAATGAGATGTAAACTTACTGTCTCGATAAGAAATAATCAAAAAAATGGTACTCCATGTCTCGAGACTACTTCCTTCATGTTATTGTCTTGTCTACTTTACATTGAGTCTGTTTTATTCACTTGTAAGAATATGAGAGACTTTATGAGTTCGGTCTACTAATTACTCAATTTGTATCTTGACCAGACGTACGTCTTTGGTTGACACTTAGTTAACGAATCCTTAGTAATGTTCTCCCACTTCCATCTGGGATCAAGGTTTGAACTTAAATAAACTGGATGGTTTTTGGTATTCGGCCTTGACTTTGCAAAGGTAAAACACTTACTGACGTAGGTGGCAATCTCAGCCTTCATATTTGACCACCAGTACAGTTTCTTTAAATCTTGGTACATCTTGTCTGATCCAGGATGCACCGAATACTTTGACTTATGCGATTCATGCATAATCAACTCTCTTAAGTTACCTCGACAAGGTATCCAACATCTCCCATTCAAGCAATAACATCTCCTTTCTGCCGTTGCTCTAGCTTATTAATCATACCACACAGATCTTATGTTCCATAATTCTCATCCTTTCTCACCTCAACCTGAGCTTCTAAGATCTGCACAGGGAGGTTCAGACCAATCGTCAAAACTAAAGCTCGAACTCGTAGTGGCTTATTCCGTTCCTTTCGGCTCAAGGCATCCGCCACCACGTTCGCTTTTCTTGGAAGATAATGAATCTCGCAATTGTAGTCGCTCAATAGCTCCAACCGTCTACGTTGTCTCATGTTAAACTCTTTCTAATCTAGAATATGTTGCAAATTCTTATGATCAGTGAACACATACGCCACTTCGTGCCGTTACTAATAATGTCTCATTCATTTTGAGAGCAAACACTTCAAGCTCTATCTTGTGTAGTATAAATTACTTCTCATGAATCTTAAGTTGGCGTGATGCGTAGGCTATGACCTTCTCCCTTTGCATCAAAATTGCGCCTAATCCTTTACGAGAAGCATCACAGTAAACCACGAAGTTTTCACTCCTTCGGGTTTTTAAAAGCCAAAATATTTGCTACTACATAACTTCTGCTTCAACAGTTGAAAGAACTTCCTTTTCACTCCAATCTAACATCAATTCTTTTAGAGTCAGCATTGTCATAGGTTGCAATTTTGAGATACCCTTTGATTAATCATCTAGTAATTAGCAGCAAGACCTAGGAAAATTGACGAATTCTATTCGAATAGTCCTTGGGAGATGCCCAATCCTTGTTTGACTCTATCTTAGCGGGTCACGTCGAAATGCCTTTACTTTCTCATTCACGGGTGACCCAAGAAATTTACTTCGACAGCCAAAATTCACACTTCAAAAACTTGGCGTACAATTCTTCATTCTTAAGCAATTCCAAAATTAACTTAAGGGTGTTCTGCATGCTCTTTTCGCTATTTAGAGTAGTTCAGAAACAGGTCCATCATAAAAATACGACACGAATTTATTAGTACGGTTTGCACACAGGTATCATTAGTCTATGAATACCGACGGTGCGTTGGTCAGTCCAAGCGGCCATTCACTTGTAAAAAATAAAAAAAAAAACTCATAGTGACCGTAGGCGTGTCACTAACGCTGTCTTTGATGTCTTCCTTTGAATCTGAGTTGGTGATAACACTGGTCTCAAATTAAATCTATAGAGTAGACTCTGACTTATGCAAGATCAATCAAGTCGTTCGATTCTAGAAAAGTAGTTTTCGATTTTCAATGGTCAACTTATTAAGCTTCACGATTAAGTAAGACTTATCCTCAAGATCCATATTTCTTTTTGACAAACACAAGACTGGGGCTTACCCAGGGTGAGGTGGAAATCGGTCTTATAATCCTTGTCTGATAAGTAGTCTGGCAGTTGAGTAGACTGGTTTTGTTGTTTCGACGGTGCTAATCTATACAGATCTCGCGCCACAGGTGCAACACCTGGGACCAAGTCGATTTGGAATTCAACTTGTCGCGTAGGCGGTAATCCAGGCAAGTCTTCTGGAAAAACCTCCGGAAAGTCCCGTATAGTCGGCACGTCCTCAAGTCGCTTCTCTTCTGACTCGTTCTCGATTTCCTACTTCGTAACTTGTGCCAGAAAAATTAGGCAACCTCTCTTAATATATTTCTGAGTTTTAGTGCACGATATAATGCTTAACTTTGACTTCTCTCATTTGCCGTCTCTATCACCTTGAACTATCAAAACTTCATTCCAAATGGAATTCGCACAATCTTCTCATCACAAACGATCACCGCATGATGGTTTGCTAACTAATCCATGCCAATGATGACGTCAAAACTACTAAGTTCTACTGGCATTAGGTCAATATTGAATGGGTGGCCTAATAATCCTAATGTACAGCCTCTAAGTATGGTATTAGTCTCAGAAATTCTCCCATTGGCTAATTCGACCGCATAGTTAATGTCTAAAGAATCGGGGGTTATATCAAGCAAAGAACTAAAAGTAGTCGACACAAAACTTCTATCGGCTCCTGAATCAAATATCATAGAAGCATAATGGTTGTTGAGAAGAAACGTACCCTTGACGACATTGGAATCGGGGTTAGCGTCTCCTCCACCCAACACATAAGCTTTTCCTCTTGCTTTACCAACACCATTCTTGTTCCCAGCTTTAATTCCACGGTTTTAATATTTTAACTTTGGGCAATCACTCCTGAAGTGTCCTTGCCTTCCACACTTGAAACAGGTTAAAACTCTCTGATTCACTACTTGAACCCTATGAGTAGAAGTAGCGGAATTTGTGGACCTTTACAATCCGGCGTTAAAATGCCACAAACTTGTTATTTCCCACATCTTACTGTGACATAGGCCCTTCATGGTGAACGCTTACACTTATTTCAGAGAGGGCAACGATAATTTTACAGTTTCTCTCATTGTTTCCAGCCGTTATTAGCTCTCGCCACATTTTGACCTCTAACATTTGCCTTTTGAATGGTGGCTGCTATTCGCGGTTGTCTCTTTTATTGACCTCCAATCTCCTTTTGTTCTCAACATTTTTCACAGCATATCCCTTCAACTTTTGGTCCATTAAGTTGTTTAGCAAATCTCGAACTGATCTTGCAGTCTTGTAGGTTCAGCCGGCCATTACATTACCTTGGATGTTATCGGGAAGTTTTTTCTCTTTTTAATGATTTCTAACCGCTACTCCTCCTGGCGGGTGAACATCATTTAGTCAACTCTTAATAAATCTTTGGTATAAGCAGAGCCCATGTCATTGTTCTTCACGTCAAGTTTCACAGCTCAGATTCCATCTTTTGAATATTTTTTCTGGCAGTACACTTTATCATTAGCTTATGTTCTCTCTCCTCAGGACATGGCAAATGCGGCCTTGCTCCAAATTAGTCCTCTTATGTGAGTTCCACCAAGTTAGTGCACTGTTTAACAGTGTGCAAGTAGCATACTTAACTTGGTATTTCTCTAGATCAATTCGTGATATGGAACCACTATTTCTATATACTAAAACACCTTTCATCGACAACTCACTTTCCGTTCCTCTTAAAGTTGAGATGGTCGACACTTCAATAAAGTCCTTGGTATGTGCTTCACTCAGCAAATCAGGTCTATCACCTCTACCATTCTCGTTTGGATTTTCCATTTCTACCATTTCCATTTTCACCATTTCCATTACCGCCATTTCCATTACTGCCATTTCCATTATCGTCGTCGCTGCCGTTTTGGCTTTGATTCTCAGCCTCGAGAGCATTGGCAGCACGGGTCGCTTCATAAGCAGCCAAAGCTTCTTCCATACGTCGGTTAACGAGTTCTTCGATTGCTTCAGGGGTTATAACGGAGCGAGTGATAGTCATTGTTCTATATCACAAGACATAACGCATAGTAAGACTCGATACGAGATATAGCCACTATAAATGGTAAATAAGGGTTATATAGAAAAATTACACAACTAGAAACATGTTTTTGCCAGAAATAGTAATAACTATATAGTGAATACTTAGAGAACAAAACAAGCTTTTTCCATTTCACGAATAAAAGCATAATTCGGTTACAACCAACCCAAAATAGGTACACGATCTACGATTATTTCTACTACTAATATCTAGGTCTAACCATCAGTCTAGTATCCTACATGATCATGGTACTACTAGTCTAAGGGAGAAAACCCAAATGTCTCTCAAATACGACTCCAACTCCTAAGTCTCCTCTGATATCATCTCCATCCCTACGAAACTTGAGAAACTCCTTCTGCGAAAGTGTCGTGTTGCAACGTAAATACTGTCTATTCGATCTCTTCTATACGCAACATGGCTCGACCTTAGGTATCTCAGTTTTAAACTCCAATCCTTCTCTCTACCAAAACAAGCTCTCTTCCACTAGATACCAAACTAACTAGCCGCCAACTATCTCTGAGTGGTCTAATCTCAGTAATTCTATCAATACGAACTCTGACCGTAGTGAACTATATATTAAATGGTATCCTCAAGATCAGGATATACCTCTTAGAAGTCTAGAGAACTATCACAATAGCCAATGGATCTACAATGACTCATTCATGTGGCTCCGCACTAGCCTCTGCCTCAAACTCTCGTCATCCTCCCTAACTCACTAGCAGCATCTCAACTCTTTTGTACCTACACCATCCCAGTTTTGTGATACAACTCCATAACCTAATACCTATATCTGCACGCATTTACATCAGCAGTATCCAACTCCATATGCTCCTCTCCGCTATCCTCTGATGAGTATGAATCTCTAAACCTCTTGCGAGGTGGTAAAAGATCAGCAGGAGTAGGGGCTATCAACCTCAAATCATAAGTAGGTGATGGTACCGAAGCAGTAGGGGACCTACATCTCTTGTAAGATGGCCTAGAATAAGGTAAAGATGAATCCAATGACCTCTCAAAAGATGAACCTAAGGATGACTCTGACGTAGTCGGTGGGTAAGGGGTAGACAATGGTGTAGACCTCCAATGTCTAAAAGCCTCACTACGTCGTGGAGGGAAGCAAATGGAAAATAAAATCTCAATCGGGCTTTCATTAATGTTTGGATAAACATTAAAGCACATGAAAGTTCCATCCCGATGAGGTGCCACCGGCTCTAAGTGGAGATGTCGGGGTCAAAAATAGTGTCTTCACTCCCGGTGGAGAGAAGTAAAGGAGAATCCGCAGGGTAGGTGAGAAACGGGATAAAAGTCCAAATGACAAATGTGAAGGAATCGTCATCTTCAACATTTTGAGAAACAACAATCTCACCTCCCCCTGGGTCAAAACAATCATCATCATTAAGCTTATCAAAATCGTTCTTCACGACCGTATCGGGCGCAAAATCAAAGCAAATCTCAACATCCGGTGGTTCCGGAGGAGGACAAGGAGATGACGGATCATTAAAATGATCAAGGTTAGGTGACTCATTTTCGGGAAAGGGAGGGGAATCATTGCTAAGCAATTCTTCAAGAAAACGAATATCCCCTTCCGAGTCATAGTCGTCATTCTCAATGCCCGGTGGCATCGAGTCGTCGGAAGCAAGAAATAAATCGATCTCCTCCATAAAAGAGTCACTATCCTTAACGGGGATAGGAGATGAAGAGAGAGACTCGATTGTAGCATCAGAAATTTCAGAATTAGATTCTTCCGGAGGTCGAGGAGATGGATTATCATACAACAATTCCTCAATAAGACGAATTTCTTCTTCGGGATCAAAATCGGCTTTATTAATTCCCGGTGGAATTAAATCAATATGAGCGAGTTCACCGGAGAACTCCTCGAGAAGAGAATATATCTTAGGATAAAAAACCGTCGAAATATCTCGATTAAGCAAAGATTCTATAAGATCAGACTCGGCATTAAAATAATGCGGTTCTATCTTAGTAGAAATGATTTCTTCATTATCAAAAAGAGGGTTTGAATAAATTTTGAAATTTTCTATCGGAACGTCCTCATTAGTAAGTGACTCGTCATCACTAGAGGTGAAATCGTCGTTAGAATCGAAATGAGGATTAGAGAAAGTCATAAAAGTCGGAGAAGATTCATCATTAACGGGCACATCACACTCACTTTCGTTGTCGGAAAGACCCTCAGACTCACTTGGGATTGGGACAAGGTTCTCAACACTAAGAATAGTGTCAAGATGCTCGTCCTCCATTATGAGAGAGGTAACGGGCTCCTTGGTTGATAAAACGGGCGTGATTGCAATGGTATAGTCCTCGTCATCATCATAGCAAATGAGAATCTTTCAATATCGATCTTTAGCCGCTTGATCTTCCGCAATTCACATTTCTTCTTCCTTCTTTTGCATAATTTGACCAACCATATCACATATGGATGTCATTTGCTCCATAAGCTTGTTTTAAGAATTGAGAAACTCATTTTGAGCATTTAAGATTGGATGATTAATGGTATATTGTGGGGGTTGAGTTTGGTCAAAGCCGAAAGAATTAGAATCATAACTTTGGTTCATCGGTTGACACTGAAAAGTCGTATGAGGAAAACTTTATGAAGTTAGAGGAAAAGTATTATCGAAGTATTGATCGAAACACGGGTCCTGATTGTAAACAAACAGAACTTGAGGTGAACAATCGTAACAAAAATGAGCATCGTTTCCACATAACTCACAAATATTCGTCTCGTACCGGGGTTGTGGAGGGTAGTCGGAAAAATTAAGAGAATTATCGAAATAATTCGGATTACATCGTGGACAAAATGAACCGACAAATGGCTCTCCACACCCGTAGCAAGGTTGATAAAATTGGAATGTCGACATAAGAATTAAACAATATAGAGGATAAGAAGAAAGAATCAAACGGATAAGAGGATAAAGGAGAATATTTGTATATTTTGAAAATAATACATAAGAAAAGAAATAAAAATAAGAAGAAAAATATTTTTGAATTTTTATATTTTTTATAAGAACGAAAATGAACTTTCCGAAGAAAGGATCTTCAAGGCTCGAACACGAACAATCCCGTAAAAATCGCTACACCTCTCCCCGGCAACGGCGCCAAAAATTGATCACGTCCGAACACACTATATATAATATATAATATGTAAGGAGGATATCAATAATAGTATAGTATAGTATTTTCCGTCGGGTTTGAGAAACAAACTTTTAACCAAAGTTGTCTCAAAAACCTTCCGGGTCGTTTCCTCGGCGAGAGGTGAATGAAAATCTACGTTCAAGTTGTAAATCGAGCTTGATTGTCATACAAGTTTTTGGTTTTGGTTTTAAACTATTTTTATACTAAAAATTAAACTAATATTAATTCTACGATTTAAAACTACAAGATTATGCTAAAATGATCTAAAAGATAATAAAGATGCAAATGCTTGCTACTCATAATGATAAAATAAGCAAAGCAAAACATTTTTAAACTAAGCTACACTAATTAATTGAAAAATGATAGAAAATGAAACCGAGTTGAAGACCCGCAATTAAACGAATACCACCCGATTTATTTAGCTAAAACAACTAATCAAAGTCGGTCTAGCTAAATAAATCTATAAGCTCCTCGCCTCATGAGTAGACCGGTACCAAAAGAAACAAATACAACACAAACTGTTAATATCAAATTACTATTTCCTAATTCCTATTATTTTAAACCAAATAACCCTACATATTAAACATCAGATCTAAATTGAAGTTCTACTGCCAAATCATGTTGGCTTTCGATTTTGAGTGAAGTTCGATCTCTCCAAAGAAAAGGTATGTACGTTTTTGATTATCTGACTCATAAGATGGGAAACGGGGAGTCCACCAAATTCTGGTTGGATCATTGGCATACTAGGGGCATTTTTAAAGACATTTTTCCCAGATTATACGCGCTTGAATCCTCAAAGGATGTTACTGTTAGTTCCAAGATAGGCGACACGAGTTTGGTCTGCTCCTTCCGTCGAATTCCTAGAGGGGGTATCGAGCAAAATCAATTCGACAGCTTGGTAGAATGTTCTGTCACTATCGTACCTTTGGCTGACAGATGGAATTGGAATCTGGAGAGTATGGGTATATTTTCGGTGGCCTCTGCTCGTAGACGTATCGATGAGATATGCCTTCCGAATATTGGAGAAGAAACTAGATGGGTAAAGTGTGTCCCGATAAAAATCAACGTTCTTGCCTGGAAAATCAAGACCGATGCTTTACCTACCCGGTTCAACATTTCTCGTAGAGGTATTGACATTCAGGATATGTCGTGTCCCATTTGTGATAATGCTATTGAATCGACGGACCATTTGTTAATAAGGTTTTGAGCTGGTGGAATTTGGATCACGCAAACTTGAACTCATATGCAGAATGGAAGTCTTGGCTTGTTTCAATTCGTATGGATTCCAAACTCAAAAAGATGTTCGAAGGAGTTTGGTACTCCATTTGGTGGTACGTTTGGATCTATTGAAACAAGCTCCTATTTGACGAGAGAAAACCTTCGAAGTCGATGCTTATTGATAATGTCATTGCTAGTTCTTTTTATTGGTGTAAGTATAGATCTAAAGCCTCGTTCGGATGGAACGAATGGCTCAAAAACCCCTATATTATTATTTTGTAATCTAGCTCCTTGCTAGTTTTTGTTTCTAATAAAATCGCCGTTCCAAAAAAAAACAAATATGTGTCCTTGTAGAAGTAAGAGAAAGCAAGTTAACCGAGAATAGTAATGAAGAACCTCTTGGATATCAAGAACAAGATCAACATTATTTCTATCCATCATCTCTAACTCCTTTAACTTCCTTGTAAGCAAAAACATTTAGATGATGATTCCTCTTTTTCTCAAAAATTCGCACTATCAACTTCATAGTGAGTATTAATGTTCATGCTAATTGGTTCTTTAACCTTCATGTGTCTAGTGGTTTCTTTTATGGTTGTTGTCACCTTTGCATGATTATGGTTAGGGGTGTTTTCTGGTCCTCTATAGATGTGGTTCAAGTGTGTCATGTGTGTTCGTGCATGAAAAAGGGTTGCATGGTGGTGTTTTGGGTACTTCTTGGAAAATAAGACTTGAAGCTTTGCACGGTTCTTTTGAAAATCCTTTTGGTGTTGGAATATGTGACTCTTAGAAGCATTTTAGCAAGCTAGCTTGTATGTGTGTGTTTGTGAAGGAGTGATGGAAGTAGGCTTTTGTGTGGTTTAGAGTACAATGAGAACTTGAGTTTGAAGATGGTTTGGTGTTCAAATAGGTGTTCGGTAAGTTTTGTCTTGCATATATATAGTCTCCATTTATACATTGTTTGATAGATAATCACAATTATTGGATAACAATATAATTTTAATCAAGCTTTTTTTTTTCTTGGTATGTTGCAAAATAATGTATATTCAATGTCTACTGCCTAATAAATTACAAAATGTACGTAAATGCGTGGGTTTCCCGCACTCCGCTGTGGGATTGTTAATAGGCGTTGTTTTTGACTGGATGTGAGAGGGGTATATTTTTGTAAATTGCAAAATAAATAAATAAATAACGATCGTTACTAACGGTCATTAAGTAACGACCGATCCCAAGCACTATTTTCATAGATTCAAAAAAAAAAAATTTAACTAGCGGTCATTAGTGGGGGAGGGGGTGTTTTGTAATTTTTTTAAATGAGGATAGTTTTCGTAACTTGACACATACTGCGAAAATACCCGATGGGCTATTTCGTAAATACTGACGGGTTGCGGGAAAAAAAGGTTGGCCCGGGTCGGGTTGACCCGGCGCATTAAAGGCACCTGGGTCGGGTCGACCGATGCATTTGATGGAAACCGGATGTCCGGTGCATTAAATGCACCCAAGTCGGGTCGGCCCAGTGCATTTAATGTAACCCGATGCATTAAACTTTCCTAATAATTTTATAGATTGATAATAAATTCCTAGAAGTGACAAATTCACTTGCTTCCTTGGATTTAATTATTATCAACGTCTTTATTAATCTTGTTTGAGGCCGGGATTCATTTATCGGAATTTTATAGAAATGCAACTAAGATGGTTATGTGAAATTGCACTCTCTGAAAAGTGAAGTGGACTTGAGTATGTGTCGGGTGTATTTGGATGTACTTGTGATTATTGTAATAGTTAGATTTCCGCAAAAGATAATTTGCTGTTATAAATGGTAATTGCAGATTTGTGGAACTTTTATGGCAACTTTCTTTGCATGTTTTGAGAGAAGTTCATAGACGGACATATGCAGCGGACGTAGTCTTGAATCCGCTACCTGCTTCACTCTTTCTGATGTTGCCTTCTCACATGCAACTACACTTGTAAAAAGAAATTAAGAGGAGTAAATTGTCTGGCTTAAATTAAGATTTAAAGCTAAAAGTAACATTGGATGTACTAATGGAAGTAAGGGAACAAGTGATATTATTATGGCAATTTGGAATGCCAACTTATGTAATATGGTATACTTGCCTAGAAATTGTTGCGGAAGTTATAATCACATAGTACAAACCATAGATACTTATCAGTTTATGTCTTATAATATCAAGACCAACTATTAAATTTTAAGAATCAGCAATGTAGCATCGAGTTTGTTTTGGCTCAAACATTATACAAAAAAATATATAAGTTTCCCCCCTAGAATTGTTTAATCTATCACAGACTAGGATAGACCATTATGATATCTCTTTTTTAAGCCCTCTTTTTGACATTACGAATAAAATTATCGGAAAACACCATTTGTTCCCTTCAATGAACAGGCTAGAATAGCTCTAGAGAGAAGAAGATTTCTCAAAAATGCTGAGACAGCAGTGCAGAGACAGGCTATGTGGTCAAATTTAGCTCACGAGATGACAGAAGAATATCGTGGTCTTTGTGCTGAAGAGGTAAGTGTGACAGTTTGTATACAACCTATTGAACAGCAGCTTGTGTGATATGTACGTCCTTCTCATCTTTGGAACTTTTCAAGTGCAGGCATACTTGCAGCAAGAGTTGGAGAAATTACATGATCTGCGGAACAAAGTGAAGATGGACTTGTATCTAGCTCAAGTCAGAATTCTCATCTGGTTCAAAGAGTTACTCGCTTGTGGGATTCTTTATTATCTCGTAAAAGTAAGTGAATTCATATCATGTTCCTCTGTGTTTTCTTTTTTTTAAAGTGTTGACTTGTGGAGTGCTTTACCACCAACTTTAAGATAATTAGATTTAGTTCTGATGATGAATATCATGCAGCTTACACCTCAGTATCATCACATTATTGAAGTCAGAAAACGTTTAACGTTTAAAGTAGTAATAAATGAATGCTAGAGGTAACTGCTAGCGACTAGCATGTAGTAACGAAGGTGATAACTAATGAGATGGTATATTTCATATCATCTTCTTTGTTTTTTCTCAAACACCTGGAATAAAGCTCTTCATAGTGTTCCTATGTATAAGGTTGTCTAGTATGTCTTCACATGTTTGCGTTTTATTGGAATAAAGTTAAAGGTGAACAGTATAACTCAAGGTTGTAAATAGCGTGAAGCGTGGCGTAGCGGCATAGCCAAGTCTCAAGCTTTAGCGTGAGGCGTGGCGACATGGCATTTTTTAAGCGTGGCTTAAGGTGGCAAACAATATTTATTGATTTATATCATATTTTATAATTATATGAGTGGTAAATATAGTATTAAATTCAAGCATTAGTAAATCCAAGTCTAGATCTCAAATTTTAGAAATTAAAATCCCCTAAACACTTCAAAAAAACTCGCCACGCCTTACGCCTTTGCCCGCCTTTCCACGCCTCAACTCATGCCACGCCTAGAGTCGACTCCTTGATCTATTTCATAACGCAGACGCCGCGCCTCGCGCCATGGCGCGCGTTTTATAACCCTGGATAATTGAGTAGCTATGTAATACAATGTAACCTATAACTACTAGACATCCTTCAGATTCTGAGGACATCATTTTTTTCTCGTAGCATTAAGAAGAACAATTGGTAATGTAGTCATGGATAAGAGTCCTGAGCTTTGTCGGATTGCTGATCTATGAATTTCTGGTGGATTTTATATTCAACCCTTATCAATATTCCTCTTTGGGAACAAGATAAGTGAAAAAAGTAGCAGTGGGATGTCACATGAAATTACCACTCTATAGCATATATAGTTGTTGGCTTCCAGCTTTTCAGCGTACTCTATCCTTTTTTGTTATCTTTTAGCTCAATATATATTTTGTTCTGATGCAGGTCAGCATGAAGTTCTTGCCTCAGGCCCCATTGAGGATCTTATAGCACAACGGGAGCATCGGTAGTTATCCCCGCAAGAAATTTATTTATGCCATTCCCTTTCTGTGACATTTGTTTATATATTTCACTACAAGAAAAATGGCCTTTTGTGACGAAACGAGTTTGGTCACTAAGAATGTAAAAAATGGTCACAAAGAGGTCTAGTGACCAAAATCAATGTCGTCACGAGTCGTCACTATAGCTCCGTCACTAAATCAGTTAGTGACGAAATTATATGTGGTCACTTATCCGTGACGAGAATAGTGGTCACCATTTTACCCTGTTAGTGACGAAAAATTTCGTCACAGCGTCTAAAGTGACAAAAAAGTCGTCACTGTATTTCCTATTACTGACGAAAAAGTCGTCACAACCCACGATGTGTTAGAGACGAGATATGTGGTCACTAATTATCAGCATATAACAAAAAAAAGGATCTAAAATATAAAATCTAAAATCTAAAAATGGTGGCAATGTATATCTTACATAATAAGTTTATTTACAAATAGTATATTCGAATTTCGACAGAGACTTAGCCACGTTCCTATCAAATTCTTCCAGCAAGAATTATTCCCTAACCATCGAAAACATGTCTTCAGCACCTGCAATGGATGTATCTCAAGTTGGAATCGGCCTTTGACATCTTTTCTTCTCCATGCAACAAATTAGGAAGCATGTCTGCAAAGCAGGAACAGCGAATGTAAAAATTATGTTGATTACGTAACAACAAAAAACAAAGCTAGACATAGTTTAGGCTCTTACGATGAGACAATATGATAGGCTTGTCTTTCCTTACGATAGCGTCACAGTACTCCCTTGCAAGGACGTTCACCTTTCTTTGATCAATTCCCAATTGACATATATCAGCCTATTCCAACAAACAAATATATTTATTTATTAACACATTAAAATCTATCTACCCAAGAAAGAATTTGAAAAATTACCTTTAGAAAAAATACATCTGCACACTGCATCAATGGATATAATATCTGAGCAGCAGTCAAGTCATCTTTCGCGTTATGTCCCATGATTTGACAACACCTAAAACCATAAACAACTTGTTAAAATCCAGCACAACTAAATCAAATTCATATAAAAATAATCTTCCTACCTCATTATCCTAGCAACTGTTTTTTGTAGCAATGTCCGAGACCAGATCCCAATATTCTTGTGCTCTTTTATTGATCTCATCAGAAGACCAAAGGAATTCGACGTAGGGTTACCGCTTCGTAATTCCGACCTTATGTAACTCAGCCAATGCTAATGCAGCTCCGAGGTAACCAGGTTCTAGTCTTAGTGCAGACTCGTAAAACTTTTTAGCCTGTTTCAAAGTTCAGGTCAATCATGTCTGATAGTTTACGTTTGACTTTTGTGGGTCAAGCGGACTAATTTAAACTTCAAAATTGTATGAATACCATAGTATGTTAGCCCCTAATATACCTTGTCTCTGCCGCTAGAATTACTAGCATATACGTCGCCCACAAGTTTTAGAGCCTTTGTTGATTGAGGCATGGCCTTCATTGCCTCCCTTGCAGCGTACAAAGCTACTTTAGTCTTTGAAAGTGCCAGATAAGATCGAACCAAGCCTGAACAAAGATATATTCTCTTTAGTCAAGATACGTTTTTCATCCATAAAATGATATATACGTGCATTCTTCTTTTTCTATGAAAAAGTAGGTTGTGGTACCAGAGCTAAGCAACAGTTCAAATCACATAAACAGTTCAAATGTGATGTGTACCTTCACTATGTGCCCGGTTATATGTCTCGTCAATACGGATGCTCTGATAACAAACAGAAAATGTTGGAAACAAGTTAGCAGCAGAAATACGGCAATCTGATTAAACCAACTATTTGACGAAAATCAAGTAGGCAAACTGGACAGGTTGAGTAACAAGACATCACGAGTTCACATCAAAATTATCAAATAGGTGATTTTCAAAATCCAAACAGGTTAGTTGACCCGATACACTTTTTAGGGGATTCTCTGCACTTGTAATGCCCTTTGGGCGACTTTTGACCAGTTTGATGCATAAAAAATAAACGGGATGAAGTTGCCACTTCTAACAAAAATCTTACTTTTTCGACATTAGTTAGAGCGGCTCTGTCATCTTTCCTTTCCCACAAAATAGACAAAGCCACAAACACTTCAGGCCTGGCTGGATCAATGATTAGCAGATCATGCACTAACTTGTTTAGCTTTGGTAGATCAGATTTTAGCTTCAAAAGCATCGCATACTCATCCATATAGGTGACGACATAAGGATCAATCGACCGAACCTATAATAGTGAAACCAAAAATGAGCGGTGCAAGTTTCAGGATGTGGCATACTTGAATTAACACAAACTAGCAGTAGTTGTTTTACCTTCTCAAAGTTCATAATGGCTTCATCGTTTTTTCCAATGATAGCCTCCACCTTAATTTCAAACAAGGAAAGATTTAGAACTCGATATAAATATATGTTGTCCCAAAACTGGATCGATATACAAGTTGCAAAGTAAATATGAATAAGTATTTTTTTGTCTAACTATTGTAACGTTACATGCATGCAAGTATATATACAAAACGAAAGGGTGTGACCCAATCGGTGTGTCTGTTCGGTTTTCATAACCGAATAACTAACTTATAACTACCTTTGTAACTAACATTCGGTTTCTAACTTTCTAACTAACATGTTTGGTCCTTCGTGTATTATAATATTTACATATGAAGCAAAGAACGAGATTATTTGGTTCACATTCTCCTCCTTAATCTTGATCGTTGCTTCGTCCTAAATCTTGAACTCCGAGCATTTGTCGCATAGTTACGAATTTCAATCTAGGTAGAGCCTTTGTTAGAATATCTGCTCTTTGTAGTTCTCCGCTGATGTGTTCCACATTTATGTGCCCATTCTCTACGCATTCACGAATGAAATGATAGCGAATGTCGATGTGCTTGCTTCTTCCATGAAAAACTGGGTTCCTGACGAGTGCTATCGCTGAAACGTTGTCGACCTTCAGCGTTATCCTTTTCTCTTCCCATCCAGTTAATTCACTAAGTAGTCGTTTTAACCATAAGGCTTGACATGCTGCTCCAGTAGCCGCCATGAATTCTGATTCACATGATGAGAGCGCCACTGTTGGTTGTTTCTGAGTACACCAGGTAATAGGTGATTCTCCAAAGTAAAATACTATGCCAGTAGTTCCTTTTCCTTGATCAGTGTTGATTCCATAACTGCTGTCGCTGTAACCTGTAATCTTGCAGCCGCCTTCTTTCTTGTATATTATGCCATGCTCCTTTGTTCCTTTAATATATCGGATTACTTGCTTTACCGCCTTTAGGTGATGATCCTTCGGGTCTTGCATGAATCTGCTAAGTAGTCCGACTGAATAACTAAGATCTGGTCTTGTATGTAGTAAGTACCTGAGACTTCCAATTAAACTTCTGTAATAAGTTGCGTCAACTGAGTTTCCATCTTCCGCTGACCAATTAGTACGGGAGGATCATTGGTATCTTTGTTTCATTACTATCTGTCATATTGTTTCCTTCAGATCTTGTTTATATAACCTGTTATTGTTGATTGTTATTTCTCCTCCTGTCTTTTTTTTTGGTGTAACTTCCTATCCCAAGGTAATAAGCCAATAAATTGCCCTAAGTCGCTCTTTCAAATTTATCTTTATTTTTTTTTTTCTTGGGTGGGGGGAAATTTTTTTAAATGCGTCTATTTCCTTCCTTGGGAGTACACGTTGATTATCAAATCATTACATTAAACTCCAACTATTAAAGATAGAAGTTCGTGCTTCTCTTTGTGGATAGGCTAACTTGTTCGAGATTACATTTCTTAAAATCCAATGATTTTAAGGTTTGATCAAGCTTCACATTCCAAGCTCTTGGTGCTTGTCTTAACCCATATAATGCTTTAATGAGTTTGTAGACTTTCCCTGAGTTTCTTTGTTGAACGAATCCTTCAGGTTGTGTAACATAGACTTCTTCCTTTAAATCTCCATGTAAAAATGCTGATTTTACATCTAAGTGGTGTACTTGCCATCCATGATATGCTGCTAATGCTAATATTAACCGAACTGTCTCTATCCTAGCAACTGGTGCAAATACTTCATCGAAGTCTATTCCTTGTTCTTGTACATATCCTTTTGCTACTAATCGTGCCTTATATTTGATGATCTTTCCTTCTGCATCCCTCTTGGTTTTTAAAAACCATTGTGTCCTATTGCCGTTTGGTACCTTTCTCGGTGGCAATGTTGTAAGAGTCCATGTATTATTCTTGTTGATTGAATCCAATTCAATCTCCATGGCCTCAATCCATTTCTTATCTGTTGATGCTTCCTTGTAGTTACGGGGTTCTTCTTCTTCCGTAAATAGCAGAGTTTCGGTTTCAACTTCTTGTGTACTCTGATATATTTCGGCTAAGTCTTTGAAACCTCGTACTGGTACATGATCAAATCTATTTCCTAAGTTCTCCGTCGAACTAGTAGTAGCCTCTTCTTCTTCTTCTGAGTGTGGATTGTATGTTGATGGTGTGATTGGCGAGTTAGGATCATTAATTGGATCCTGTTCCTGATACGTATTATCAATATTATCATTGATTTCTGTGTTGACTGGTGTAGTGTTTTCATCGTCAACTCCATCTACCACAAAACTAGTCCAGAATGTGTCTTGTGTACTTGTATCCTCTTCATCTTTATTCCAATCCCACGGTTTTGTTTCCATAAACTTTACATCCCTACTAACATGTTTTTTCTTTGCTATTGGATCATATAACCTATATGCCTTCGATCCTTCCTCTACTCCTAAGTAAATCATTGGTATGCTTCTGTCGTCCAGCTTCTTTAAGTGAGGTATTGTTATCTTTGCATAAGCTGTGCATCCGAATATTCTTAGGTTTTCCAGGTTCGGTTTTCTGTTGTAGAGTGCCTCATATGGAGTTTTATCTACCAGGGCTCTTGTAGGTACCCTGTTGAGTATGTAAATGGCATGTTTAACTGCTTCCGCCCAAAAGGTTAAAGGTAACTTCATTGCTTTCATCATACTCCTTGTAGTTGATAACACTGTCCTATTTCTTCTCTCCACTACTCCATTCTGTTGTGGTGAGTAAGGTGCTGTCAACTGTCGTGCTATTCCATTTTCCTTACAGTATTTAGTGAATTCATTTGATGTAAATTCACCTCCTCTATCTGTTCTTAGCATTCTTAGTTTCATTCTCATCTCCATTTCTATGTGTTGTCTAAATTCCTTGAAAGTACTAAATGCTTGATCTTTCGACGTTAGAAAGTAAGCCCACATGAAACGTGTACAATCGTCTACTAACAAGAATATGAGTTTCTTGCCTGAGTGTGTGGCTGGACTTATAGGACCGCAAAGGTCTCCATATACTAAGTCCAACGGGTTCTTTGATCTGAATTTAGCTTGATTTGGAAATGGTGTTCTACTGTGTTTTCCTAATAAACATGCATCACAAATTTGTCCGGCATGATTTATTCTTGGTATTCCTTCAACTAGACCCTTCCTAGTCATCTTGTTGATATCGTCAAAGTTCAGATGACCTAATCTAGCGTGCCATAACCATGCTTGGCTATCTATATTTGCTAAGAGACATATAGGTGCTTCTATTTGTAATTTAATACTGTAAAGTCGATTCTTGGATCTTTCAACCTTTATCAACAACTTCTTATGCTTGTCATACAAAGTCAGCTTGTCTCCATCCATGATGATCTTACAACCTATCTCCGTAAGTTGTCCTAGACTTAGTATGTTGCTTTTAAGGTTTGGTATATAGTATATGTCCGATACTATCTTCTGTTCTTGGTTTCTACAACCTAACAATATAGAGCCTTTACCCTTTATCTGTACATATGATCCATCTCCAAAACGTACTCGTCCTGTTACGCTTTCATCAATATCCTTAAAATGACTCTTGACTCCCGTCATATGGTTACTTGCACCATTATCTAAATACCATATGCTTGCATCTCCTGAAGCATATTTACCTGGTTGAATTTGGCCTTCATTCAACAACACTTCCTCGTGTGTAGTCATTAATAATGATGGTTCATCGTCTTCTAAGATAAGGTTTGATTGTTCCTGAGTTGTCGATGTTCCTCTACAATCTTTCTTAAGATGTCCAAGTTTCTGACACTTGAAACATCGTACTTTACTCAAATCCCACTCACCTTTATTCTTATTTGAGTTTCCTTTGTGGTTTGAGTTCCCTCCTTGTGAGTTGTTTTTGTTTCTATTATTCTGCCAGTTTCCTCGTGAAAAATTTGATCTACCTCCGCGTTTACTAAAACACCTTCCTTTTCCCGAGTGTTCGTCATGTGCGAATAGTAAGTTTTCCTGGCTTTCAACTTGACCTCCTTTCCGGAGCTTTATCCTTTCCTCAAACGCCTTGAGTTTTCCCGTGATCTCATCTAAAGAGATATCGTCAAGATCACTTGTCTGTTCTATGGATGCTACTATCTGAATGAACCTATCTGGTAATAGTTTTCGTACTAAAAGTGATTCATCCAAAGTTTTTCCTAATTCCCTTGCCTTCGTGGCATAGCCATTTAGTTTAGCCGTAAATGCATCCACCGTGTCATCATCCTTCATTTGAAGTGTATTAAACTCAATCATCAATGATTGTAACCGTGCTTGCTGCACTTTCTCTTCTCCAACGTGTCTTGTTTTTAATGAATCCCATAATTCCTTTGCTGTTTCACAACCCGCTACTTGTAAAATCACATCTTCGGTCAATGCTTGATATAAAAAGGCTATTGTTGCCTTATCCTTCTTAACATCTACTTCCGTTTTGTCCTTAGATTCTATAGCCTCCCACAAACCATGTGCCTCTAATATAACTTTAATTTGTATAGCCCAAACGGTGTAGTTTGTGTTTTTCAATTTAGGGCATTGATATTGTGCGATTATGGGTTTTAGTGGTGTCGAAGTGCTAGCCGTATCCTCACCAGCCATCTTATAGGTGCTTATTATCTTCACCTCCTAGTGCGTATGGGAATTATCCTTCCTAGTATGGTATCTCTACTAATATGGGAATATATATAATTTCCGGGAATCCTAGTAATACGGGATCAGTAATAGTTCTCGGGATTTCCTAATAGTACAAAATAATAATTCTATACTATTCTAATAAACTAGAAATCTAAAGAATAAACTTGTGACCTCGATGTTGTGTTAAAACACAAATGTATTCCCTTGTCTCGCTAGTGAAATTATTTACCAACGTTTGTTGTTATTCCCACGTCGTTTCTTTGTTTCTCCTCGCCTCGTTGCCTTTTTGTTTCCAATTCCAGTTCGAATTCAGAACCACAACCAAACTCTCGGATTCCTTCTGAGTTGTTGTTTTTTCTTCGAACCAAAAGTACCACGGTTCCTTTATTGTTGTCGAATCGGTTTTTCTACCCAACGAGTCAAACACAAAAAAAATCCACAAATAAGTGTCAGCCTCCTTACTTTGTTGAATTCTTTTCCTTAGTATACCACACTATACGTTTTTTATATTTCCTTGTGCTTCAAAATCCAAACGACCCCTTGCACAAAATCCGGTACCAAATTCGGTATCCTACACCTAAACAAACTAACTCTTTGTTTCTGATTTCTCTGAAACAAACTTGGTTGCTTGTTTCTGTCTTCGTTGTTGTTGTTTCTTGTGTCGTCCCGACACGTTTTCCACACTAAAGTTTCCTTGAGTACTCCTTTGTTTTCTTGTTCCACGTATACGTTTTCGATCTTTTCCACAACAACGTTCCTCGCGTTTTATCCCCGCGTTTTCTTCTACTTTGTGTCTTGTTTTACCCGGTTTCACAAAGTCTCCTTCCCACTCGTTTTGTACCCAAACGATGTGTATTCCTTCTCCTTTCCTGTGTCGCATTGATAGCAAACACAAAAGAAACCTCAGCGCTTTTCCTACTCTTTGTTTCACGTCTCCTTGTATCCGACAAAGAGTTTCCTTCCTTCCCTTCGATGTCTCCAACGAAGTTTTATCCCACCAATGACGTTTGATGTAAACGTTTGCAACTCCTACGCAAAACAGATCGTGCACTATCTTCTTTGCGTCTCTCCTTATTCAAGTCGTTGTTTTCTTTGGAAGAAAAGAAAACAAAGCGTTGCTACTGAAAACCAAGGATGTTCTCAGCGTGTTCTACCTATGTCCTTCTCGTTAAGGTTTTTTTTTATCCAGGAACAAAGTTGTATCGTGTATAAATCCTTGCTCTTGATGCCAAATTGTTGTCCCAAAACTGGATCGATATACAAGTTGCAAAGTAAATATGAATAAGTCTTTTTTGTCTAATCTGTTGTAACGTTACATGCATGCAAGTATATATACAAAACGAAAGGATGTGACCCAATCGGTGTGTCTGTTCGGTTTTCATAACCGAATAACTAACTTATAACTACCTTTGTAACTAACATTCGGTTTCTAACTTTCTAACTAACATGTTTGGTCCTTCGTGTATTATAATATTTACATATGAAGCAAAGAACGAGATTATTTGTTCACAACTAATTACTAAATTTCTACCAGCTTTATCTAGATTTCACGCATTAATAACTGGGGATAATGTATCCAAAGCCACACATATACTGAAACTACTTTGGTACATGTTGTTAGGAATGAACTCCACTATCTGTCAACATCACATTCTTAAAGAGTGTAACTAAATTAAACTACATTATCCCCCAGTACTGGTACAGTGATACATCTATTATCTATAAACTCCACTATTTGTCGTCATCACATTTTTAACCGGATTCAGCATAAACAAAACTCAATACACATTTCAGGGACATAAAATTTTGGAATCAATACATACATCCCTATTTAAATTAAGAAAGATATAACACAAATGATCTATATTTATTAAAAAAATAAGTCTAATAAATAAAATTTTACTTATCACAGCGGTTTGCTAATGCGTTAACCTCTTATCCCACTCGATTCAACGCCTAAAAAAATCTTAGTATTAGGACTTGTACTATTCAGGTATAATATTTCCTAAGCCTAAATGTATGAACGTGTCGGTGATCGTCTAAACAAAATATACAATTGAAAGTAAATTTTTGAAAAAAAACAAAAGAACGTTTTCATATTTTGAAATAATGTCCATTATGAGCTAACGTTTTAAGGTATTGAGTGGAAAGATATTTAATTATTCTCATTTGAAATGAAAAACAGGGTGAAAATTTGTTTTTAAAGACATGTGGAGCAAATATATGCCTGTAAACCTTCACATGTTAAGGAATATGCCAATAAATATACATAGCATTGGTTTAAAATCTCAAGGTTACTCATTAGATAGTCATAAAAAAGAACAACCAATCTGAAGACTTACCTGGCCAGTAGCATCAATTACCATTACATGTATGAAAAATGAGCCATGTTTTAGTATCAATGTTATAACTATAACTTATCCAAATTCCACCTGAACTTATATCACTGTTGGTGTAGCACTCTCTGGCTGTTCAATGGAAACTAATGTTGTGGTTTCTTGAGTTTACTTACGGGGTAGAGCTATCCATTTGCGCAGAAGTCTTGGTTCCTGAAGCTTCTATATCTAATTGCTGGGTAGAGCTCTCCAGCTGTGCAGATGTCTGTTTTTGGAGCTGCTGAATCTAATTGTGTGGTAGAGCTTTCTGTCTGTACAGATGGCGCAGTTTCTGTTGGAACTGAAATTTGGACAATTTCTGAGGGTTTGAACTTGGTAATGTAGTAACTAAGGGATGGGCCCGAGTAATCTAATGTTTGTGTCTGAGGTGAGTTCTTCCCTACTTGGAGGAATATTGTAGATGCAGAAGCTACACCAATAAAGGCTCCAAAAGCAAATAATGCTGAAGGCTCCAAAAGCATATAATGCTGCTGTATTCTCAGATCCATCAGTTGGTGTACCTGATGTCCCTAAGCCAAGTGCACTCACTGCCATGTAGACTATAGGCTGCACACGTAGACCGTAGGCTGCACGAGTTTATAAACATCAAATTATTATCAATCCCCTTTAACCTATAAAAAATGCAATACTTTATGTTGGCAAACCCAATCTGAATTAACAAACATGAGATGCTTGTTTAAGATGATACTTACCGGTTCACTTTCTTTACGTGTATCACACCAGGACCGGTTTTAGCTTCAACATGACGCAATACTCTTGTCGGAGATTGAACATGCAAAACACATGAACACATTCCAACAACAATTCAGTTTATAATTGATATACATAATGTCAATAAATAGAGACAAGGGTACGTATACAGTCATACAGATACAGATAGCATTAGTTCAGGAACCGCTCATGCCTGCCCCGGATGGCAGCAGTGTGGCAGCTAACAGCGATGGCCGTGGATATTGTTCTTTAGTGAAACCAGTAACATTTGGTACAGATACAAATCTTCTCTCTCATTATCTTCAATGAACATACAACATGGAATCTATAATACATGAACTTGAAGCAAGCTACTTCAAAGATCAATTAGAACAAAACTGTGGAACCACTACAAAGATGAAACTGACCACGTTATGAAAGACGTCTAGCCACCATCCCTGAACTAGTGCTTCCGTTCATGAAAAAATCCGAAACCCATGCAACAAGTAAGTGAACTAAATAACAATATGGCTCGGTTTAAATAGCCAAAAGGGTGTTCCCACAAGCCTCTAACTCGAATATTTAAGAACCGTGTTCTTCGTGCATATTGGGCAGATGCGACAATAAACGGGTAACTTAGTTAAAGTGACCTAACAACCACAAATAAAGTGGCCAATGCTAATATTGTCCTCTTGCCCTAAGCAAATTTTCAGGCGATTTTGCCCACGTAAACGGGCAGGTTTCTGGCTCGCTGACATTGTTGCCTTTTTCGTGCACAAAAGTGTCCAATTTAGACGTGTTATCGGCGGATTTAGCCTGAACACCTGTTATAGATAGGCATTTAAATGCAATATTACATAATTTTCATGAAACATCACATAAAAGAAAGTTTTAGAACAGTTTGTGAAGCAGATATGGATAGATTTAAGGGAGGGATGTTTTGGGTGTACGCTTTGGAAGCGTCCCAAATCATCCCCTTACGTCAAAGTTGATGTTAAATGATTACAAAAAGGAGGTTTCATACCTGTGACACTGGTAAAAAGTCCACAAGAAGCTCAAACTGCTGGAGCCATAGATATTCGCACACGCATTGTTGAGAGTTTCGAACAATACAGAGTTGGAAATCCGTTAACCAATATTCGAAAGACGCTGTAAGAAAAGATCAGGTATCACTCTTAATGTGCGAAATAGTATTTATTTGTTTTTATTTCTTTTAATGGTTAGTTACCATTTCGTGATCTCCCTCTGTAAAGCTTGACGGGATGGGTTTAAACAAGTTAAGATTGGCGGGCATACACTGTCCAATTTTTCATATTATAAAACTGATGTATTTATATATTACTAGAAAGCTATATTGTTAGAACAAATTTACAATTTAAGAGCTCGACCCATTCGCATGGTCACTCGGAAACGGCCCAACGGTCAAGACTCATGCTAAATCATGAGCCCTGTCAGTTTTGGGCCTTTCGGGGTCGTTTCGGGCCTCAAAAGGGTGTTTTTCTATTTTTAGGCTTTATTTTGGACAGAATCAATTATGTTTTGTAAGGGATTTTGTTTCCTTTTTATTTAGAACTTATCCTCCTTTATAAGGACGATTTTAGGGTTGTCTCTGGCAGCTTTTGAGAAACCTACAAATTTATTAAATAAGAGAATTTCTCGTTTTGAGAATTTTGGATTAGTTCTTGTGTTTGTGTGGCTTGTTTTTATATTCGATCTGCATTATTTGGCATCAGAGCTTTTAGGTGATCATGGAAACATGTGGTAGAAATAAAGTTGTCGGGAACCCACGGCACCTTCTTTCCGTGAATCCTCTGATAAATAGGAAAGGCTGCATCACTGATCCAAGAACTCAAGCTCGCACAATTACGCCAGGAACACCCGGAAGAAGAGGCGGAAACTGAGCCCAACGTCTGGGACGATGAGTCAGTGGACGTCAATCCTTTTGGCGGAGGAAAACCTAGGTATGTTAATCGTCTTTATCAACCTCGTCGTAATGATCATGCTGTAGATCGCGACGATAGATATCGCGACGATCCTATTCGCAGTCTGGGATTGAAGATTGAGATCCCTGAGTTTACAGGTAAGGTTCATCCGGATAATTTTATTGATTGGTTGAGTACTGTTGAACGAGTGTTTGATGTGCGGGATATCCCTGACAAGCTGAAAGTGAAACTCGTGGCCATCAAGCTTCGACAACATGCTTCGTTATGGTGGAATCATGTTAATAAGAGGCGATGATTTGAAGGGAAATCGAAGGTTGAGACTTGGGAAAAGATGAAGAAACTGATGAAGGCTAAGTTTCTACTAGAAAATCATTGTCAAGAGGCTTTTCTTGACTATCATAATCTGTCCCAACAGAACATGACTGTGGAATAGGTTATCAATGAGTTCGATAAGCTTCGTATGAGGTGTGATGTAGTTGAAGAAGAAGAGCAGGTTGTCGCACGGTTTTTTGGAGTCCTTCTTCAGCCTTATTGGACCTATACGGATGTTTGTCATTTAGCTTTAAAGGTTGAAAAACAGATTAAGGCAAAGAGTAAGGGTTCCACTAGTCGTTTCACCCCACCTACCAGAACCGCTCCCCCTATAACACCTAAAACAGCACCTAAAGCCACCACCCCCACAACCTCGGATGCAGGTAATACTAGAGAACGTGGTTGACATGCCCTTGTTGTTTACAAGGTGTATGGGCTTGGCATATGCGCGTGACTTCCCATCTAAAAACCCTGACCTTTTACCCCCTGATGACGCAGCCCGTATTAAAGATATGATGCAGAACCTGAATTAGATGAACCAGGTGACGAGTTGGTATATCATGATCGTGGAGAGGCGTTGGTTATTCAAAGATTCTTAAATGTGGTTGTTTCAAAATCTGTTGATGATAATTCGTGGCTTCGTAACAACATTGTTAGAACCAAGTGTACTTCTAAGGGGAAAATTTGTGATATGATTATAGATGGGGGGCAGTTGCGAGAATGTAGTTTCTACATATATGGTTGAGAAATTAGGAATGAAGATAGAGGACCATCCAGCATACCAGTTAACTTGGTTAAAAAAAGGGAACATTGTTAAAGTCAGTAAACGTTGTCTTGTGCAGTTTTCTATTGGTAAAAGTTATAAAGATGAAGTGTGGTGTAAAGTTATACCAATGGATGCGGCTCACATTCTATTAGGGCGTCCTTAGCAATTTGATAGAAAAACAAAACATGATGGGTTCCAAAACACTTACAACTTTAAGAAGGATGGTGTGAACATTACTTTAGTTCCTTTGATTCTCGTTAGACACAGGCAGAGGGTTCTAATTTGTTTATAAAGAAGACTATTTTTGAGGGACTTATTAAAACCAGTCCTTATGTGTTTACTCTTGTGGTTGTAGAAGAAAACGAGATTATCAGTGAAGCTCCCCTACAAGTTCAGCCATTGCTTAGGGAGTTTGCTGATGTGATTCCTGGTGACATACCCCCTGGATTACCGGCTATGAGAGACATTCAATATTGCATCGATTTTATTCCAGGTTCTGCTACCCAGAACAGACTATCGGATGAATCCGAAGGAGTTTGCGGAGCTTTAGAGACAAGTGACTGAGTTGTTGGAGAAAGGGTTGATTCGAGAGAGTATGAGTCCGTGTGCAGTACCTGCCTTGTTGGTACCTAAACATTGGGGACTTTTTGGATGTGTATTGATAGTAGAGCTGTGAACAAGATAACGATCAAGTATCGTTTTCCTATTTCGCAATTGGATGATCTTCATGACCAGCTACATGGTTCTACCATTTTTTCTAAGATTTATTTAAGGAGTGGATATCATCAGATTCGGATGCGACCTGGAGATGAATGGAAGACAACTTTCAAAACTCGAGATGGATTATACGAGTGGATGGTTATGCCTTT
>BQNB010047512.1:8489-40501 GCA_026074375.1 Tanacetum coccineum | reverse complement strand
GTTTCCGTCTTGGCGGGGTGTGACAGTGGATTCGTGGTTGCATTCATTCTTCAAAAGCTTCGGTCTTGGTTAATGGTTTTCCAACTAACGAATTCTTATTTCACAGAGGTTTATGACAAGGAGGCCCTCTTTTCCCCTTTTTATTCATCCTTGTGATGGAGAGTTTTCATTTGGCATTTCAGCGGGTTATTGATAGAGGTATGTTTGTTCCTATTCTTGTTGGAAAAATGATTCGGTTCCTATCTTGCACCTATTTTATGCTGATGATGTTATGTCTATTGGTAAGTGGTCTAGTTCTAATGTAAACATGTTGATGATGATGTTGCATTGGTTCTTTCTTGTGTCTGGTTTGAAAGTCAATGTGCACAAAAGTAGTCTTTATCGTTTGGGTGTTCATTATTCGGATATTCAAAGTATGGCTAATAGCTTTGGTTGTTTGGCAAATAATCTCTCGTTTACATATCTCGATGTGAAAGTGGCTGCTAATATGGCACGTATCAATTCATGGAATAAGGTTATTCAAAAGGTTATAATCAAACTTTCCAATTGGAAAGCTAAATCTTTATCGGTGGGAGGTAGACTTACTCTTTTAAAATCGGTTTTAGGATCCCTACCTACATACTATATATCGTTGTTTAAAGCCCCAGATGGAGTCCTATCTCATCTTGAACGGGTACGTAGTTCTTTCTTCTTGGGGGCGGAGATGGATGAGCGTAAAATGACCTGGGTTTGTTGGTGTAAAGTTATGGCGCAAAAGCAATATGGCGGGTTAGGGGTTAGTAGTTTGTATGCTCTTAACTGTGCTTTGTTGTTTAAATAGATTTGGCTTTTTTGTCTTCTTAATAAGGTCTCTGGCTTAGCATCATCAAAGCTATTCACGGTTCTAATGGCTCTCTTGATCAGCCTTCCCAGACATGTACCGGTTGGTCTATTTGGATCACGATTCATAAAGCAGTCGCTAGTCTTAAATCTAAGGGTGTGGATCTTTTGGGGTTCTTCAAGAAAGTGATTGGTAATGGTAATAATTCTAACTTTTGGCATGAAAAGTGGTTGGGTGACGTTTGCTTCAAAGTGAAATTTAACAGGTTGTTTAACTTAGATCTTCAAAAGGATGTTTCAGTTGCGCAAAAGTTCCAAAATCAAGACTTTGCGGTCTCTTTTCGAAGACGTCCTAGATGTGGTATTGAAGTCTCAATTCCAGGAGCTCTCTCTCTCTCTCTTGTTTTCTTCGGTTGTTCTATCCTCTTTCAGCGACCGTTGGTCTTGGACGTTGAATGGTCATGGTGATTTTTCGGTTAAATCGGCTAGGGAAGAGATAGATAAGCATTTGCTCGTTCCTTCTTCCTCCTCTACGAGATTGTCCAAATTGCTCCCTATAAAGCTTAATGTTTTTGCTTGGCGTATGTTTCTTGATAAGCTCCGTACAAGGTTTAATCTTTCTAGCAGAGGCTTGGACGTTCCTTGTGTGTTGTGTCCGATTTGTGGGAATGCAGTGGAATCTCGTAATAATCTCTTTTTTGGTTGTTCGGTGGCTTTAGATTTGTTTCGGTTGCTTGGTCGATGGTGGAATATTGATATCATTAATTTGATAGATCACTTTTCATGGGAATCGTGGTTTAATGGTGTTTGGCTCAACAACCTTTAAAAGCTTGCCTTGGAAGCCTCGTTTTTCTCCATGTGGTGGCATATATAGAAGTACAGGAATGCGGTATTGTTCTCTTTGAAGAAGCCTCTAAAAGGATTGATTTTTGATAACATTGTTTCTTAAACTTGCTTTTGGGTTAACAATAGATGTAGGAAGTTTAATGTTAATTGGGTTGCGTGGTTTCTAACCTAGCTTCTTGCTAGCTTTTTTTAATAAAGTTTTGTCGCTAAAAAAAAGACAAAGTATGTTTACGTATGATCATAATGGTTTTTTTTAACTTGTGCTATCATTAATGGCAATATAAAAAACATTCGATGCTAAAATATTTTCATAATGTAAAATTAACTCATATTAAGATAACATTAGCATTTGTTCTATTATTATATCTACATTTAATTTGATTGAATTTTTTAGTAATGATATATCTTCCTTTGAATGAAAGTTGGTAAAGAAGAATGTGTCTTTACGCTTGAAGAAATCCTAGGCTTTGTTAAATGAGTAAGGCAAGCTTTAAGCCACTTCTTTAGTTTTTGGTCTTATTTGACTTTTGAATAAGATTTATATTTTGGAACCTTGAAATAAGTGTAAACTTCAACTTTAATTGCTTAATTTTAACATTATATTGCTTTCAAGTGTGTACATTTTCGACGAAAAACATCTTTTTACAACTTGGACTTGTTACTAGCATGGGCTGGGCCCATTCAAAGTTCACGCAACAAGCCTAAATAAAATCATTCTAAAAAGATTTTGTACCTTGAGATGTTTAGTTGGGCTTATCTGTTGTCACACGTACAATTACCCCTCTATGATCAATTTTTATTCATAACAAGCGTGATTGCCCGCGCGATGCTGCGGACCGTTAATTTTTTTTGTGCTGGTTTATTTTTTCGGTCTCATGTTTTATACTTTGTTTTTTTTTCTTATATGGCCTTATTTATTGGGACTTATGTTTAAAGGGTTTTTTTTTTTTGGCTATTTGGGTTTTTTTTTTATGAGATTTGGGTAAGTATGTGTTAAAGCATGATTGCTCGCGCGTTGATGCGGGACGTTAATTGATGCGAGGCGTTAATTTTTTTTTTAATTTATTTATTTTGTGCGGGTTTATTTTTCCGGTCTCATGTTGAATAGTTTTTTTTATACGGGCTTATGTGTTAGGCGTCATGTCGTGGGTATTTTTTGATCTGAATAAATCAGTACTTTTGTATTATTTTTTCCTATTTTGTGCCGAGCAACTTTTTTTATATTATTTTGTGCGTATTTATTTTTTCGGTCTCCATGTTTAATTGTTTGTTTTTTTTATATGGGCTTATGTGTGTCTCATGTCGCGGATATTTTGGATGAATTAAAATAAGTACTTTTATAATTTTGTTTCATATTTTGTGCCGAGCAATTTTTTTTTAAGTTAGCAAGTTAAAGAAAAAGAAAAACCAAAAAAATTTTTTTGTCAAATGGGCCGACCCAAAATGGGAGCCCAATGGGCCGGTTACTGTAGCAACAACGTCAAAACGACGTAGTTTTAACTCATTCTGCGGGTTGTTAGTTTTTTTCGCATAGTTGCGAGCCATTATTATTTTTTATTTTTTTTATTTTGTGTGGTTTTATTTTTTCAGCCTCATGTTTAATAGTTTGTTTTTTTTTTCTTATATGGGCTTATGTGTGGGGCTCATGTTTAAAGGTTTTTTTTTTTGCTATACGGGGTTTTTTTTAATATAATTTTATGGGAACATGGCGTTTTTTATTGTATTCTGTGTGGGTTTATTTTTTCGGTCTCATATTTAATAGTGCGGGTTAATTTTTGCGTTAAAATTTTATTTTTATTCTTTTCTATTTTTTACTTGTGCTGGTTTATTTTTTCGGTCTCATGTTTAATATTTTGTTTTTTTTTATATGGGCTTATGTGTTGGGCCTCACGTCGCGAGTATTTTTTTATCTGAATAAGTCAATATTTTTGTAGTTTTTTTTTTCTATTTTATGCCGAGCGGTTTTTTTTACATTTGCCTTTTGTTTTAATATATTTTTTTTTTATATGGGCTTATGTGTTGGGCCTCACGTCGCGAGTATTTTTTTATCTGAATAAGTCAATATTTTTGTAGTTTTTTTTTTCTATTTTATGCCGAGCGGTTTTTTTTACATTGCCTCTAAAAAAAAAAAAAAAAAAGCTAAATGGGCCGGCCCAAAATGGGAGCCCATTGGGCCGGGCACTGTAGCAACACTGCCAAAACGGCAGCGTTTCAAACCAAATATAGTATATAGATATAATTCTCACGCAGCTTTCTTTTTTTTTTCTGTTTTTAATTTTTTAGGTAGCGTAGATTAGGATAAATATAGAATAGATTTAGTTTAACTTTTTTTTCATCTTGTAATAGTTTAGGACCTCCTTACCAATATAGCCTCTATCTACACGCGCTCTGGCCGTTTACATGCACTTTCACTTGCAGTTTGACTCTTGATAATATCAAAGGGTTATTTTCGACCGCTAAAAATGTATTATACTTGTCACTTTTTTTATTGTATGCAGACCAAACCCTTTTTTTTTTGCCATTGTATCGCTCAACTTTTGAATTCGTGTTATTGTGTGTATTCTGCGACTATTTCTATATGTAAAATGACCATTTTACCCTTCAAAATTTGAAAAAAGTGATGGTAAAATGGTAACAAAATACACACAATAACTCACAACATTTATAAGTTTGAACGACACAATGGCAAAAAAAATAGTTGTCTACATAAAATGACAAAAAGTGACAACTATAATATATTTTTAAGCAATTAACCCGATAAAAAAAGGAGGACGCAACCTTTTTATATTTCTGGACTAGATTTAGTTAGAGCAGCAATAGAATACTTTAGATTTTCATTTTCAAGTTTTGTAACGGCGGAGGTTAACGTGGTAAGGATCGGTTTGGGATTGTTGAAGCATTGGTTTGGGCCTTTATTTTGTATGCTTAGTTGATTTCGAAGGTTGGCGAATTCGGGTTTTATTGTATTTGTATTTATAATAAGTGTAGGAGAGCAGATTTAGAATATGGGATTTGGCGTGTATGGAGCGGGTCTCATCTCATCTCGCCATTCTACATCCCTCGTCTCATACGGTTATCTCTTGCCTTTTTTACTTCTTTATTTTTATCTATGTTTATGCTTTTTGCCATGTCTAGCTTAGTGATGATCATTGTTGCGTTATTTGTTGATTTTAGCTTAGTTATAATGTTTAGCGAGTAGATTTGTGGTATGCTTGTTAAGTGACCGTGAATAGTGAGTTAAGTGTGGAATAAATAGTAAATCGTTGATTAATAATTTTCGGATTATTTAGATTCTTTTTTGAATATTTTCGAAGGCAAAGTTTGTGAAGTAATTAAACATTCAAATTAGTTATTAATACTTTTATAAAGATATTGTTGTAATATAGACCAACGTCGTGAGAAAATTATATTTTTTACGGGTGATTAATTCGTCATCATTTAAAAGTAATTGTATCAAATAAAGGGCTTATTTTCTATATAAACCAAACTTGTGAGGAAAAACGGTTTTTAACGGGTACCAATTCTTTATTATCTATTTATTTCACATTTAATGATCTTTTCACCTCACTTGACAAGCATATCCGTTTTAGTTATTTTTTTAGTTTTATTATTGCTTATTATTATTATATTAGTATTAAATCAAAAACCAAAATATATGTCATTCAAGCATCAAACGAAACATTCTCGTGAATTTCAAATTCATCTCTCGTTGGGACACGACATCCGGAGGATAATCTATTATTTTTTCCTAAAGTAATTTTTATCCGACGTGATTACTATATTATATTACTCGATTAGGTGTAGCGATTTTTACGGGATTGTTCGTGTTCGAGCCTTGAAGATCTTTTCCCCGTGAAAGTTTTCGTTGTTATAAAAACCAAAAAAATATTTTTTCTATTCTATTTTCTTTTATATTTTTCTTTTTATATTTAAATATTGAAAATAAACGTTTGTTAATTGTCGTTTCGGCTCATCTTTAGTTAAAAAACTATAAGAGAGGTATAAGGAGGGTCGATCCTAAGAACTTCGACCCGAAAGGAGAAGGTTTTAAAACGCTTCGTGCTTACCCGCTCCTCCGCTTCTTTGTGCTTTTTCTAGGGAGCTACCATGCACTTTTGACTTTCGGTTACCAAAAATATTTTTTTCTCTCTTATTTTTATTATTTCTTTTCCTTATGTATTTTTGAAAAATCTATAAATATTCTTCTTTATCATTTTAATCATTTAATTCTTATTCTCTTTACCTTTTTATCCGATAATTCTTCAAAATGTCTTGGTTTTCAAGATGCTCGTGGTGTGGAGGTCCGTTTAACGGTGGAAATTGTCGGCATTGTACCAATATGAGTTTCGGAGACGAGTTTGTCTGTAACCCCGATCCCATTTCTAATGATGAAACACCCGATTTTTTTACCACCATTCACATAAACCCCAAAACATCTTTTGCTCGGGACCAATTTCAATTGTTTGGGTGTGGAGATCCGTTAGAAGATGGTGTACGTTGTCAACGGTGTGCTTGCAAGTGTTGTGGATATAATCTTAAAGAAGGATTTTGTTTGTTTTGCGCTTCAAGAGATGAAAATTCATCCATTGATGCTTCTAATCCAAACTCTTTCAATGATTTTCCAAACGTTTTCACCCACCCTCCACAACCCCAGTATGAGACATACTCATGTGAATTATGTGGGAACAATTCTCACTATGGTCATGATTGTCCACCTCGGTTCCCGCTTGTCTATGAGCAAAGAATCCGAGCTACATCTCAAAACTTTTAGTCGATAATTATTAATCCCAAAATTCACGAGTTTTCCATAACAATATCTTTGCTGTGAAAAATGTGGGGGTCTCATGAATTAGTTTTCATGTCAAAACCGATGAATCAAAGCCACTTTGTGAATATTCTAACTGTTCTGGTTTTGGAACAACCCAGCAGGTATTCCATCGATCATCAAGAAAACCTTAATCAGCAAAAGATAAGTGATGTGCACGATAGATGGGATAAAATAGAAGAGTCACAGAATGAACTTCTCAACATGGTGCAATCATTTTGTGAAATGGTAATTCAACAAAGGCAAGCGGCTAATATCGATCAATCACCTCCTCAAGAAATGAGTATCTAAGATATGGAGGATCTGAAGCAGCATTATTTAGATGAAATGCTAAGTATAAGTAATCAAATTCAGATTAAAGATTATCGTAAAGAGAAAATAGATATTCGTTATAGAAGGGAATGTGAAATTATGATTGATGAGCTTAAGGGAAAATTCAATGGAATGAGTATTGAAATTAATAAAAAGAAAGAGCTTCAGCAACTAGAGCAGGCGGCTAATCTTAGTACTTATACTACCGAGCCTTCGCGACGTTTCAATTCTTTTTATGATGATGATGATTACGAGGAGAGTACTATTCCTTTGAATGAAATTGTTTCTCAAATACCTCCGTCTATTGCAATCACACCCGTTTTACCGACTTTGGAGCCCGAGGACTCTCTCATCATGGGGAATGAGGAACTTAGCACTATTCCTGAAAAGGAATCGGACGAAGTAATAAAGTCTAGTGTTGAGGACCTTGTTCCAATCCCAAGTGAGTCCGAGGATACATCCGGGAGTGATAGTGAGTGTGATTTACCATCGTGTGATTATTTCTCTTCCATTGACGTTCCACGAGGAAATTCTATGACTTTCTCTAACCCTCTATTCGATTCAAATGATGATTTTACCTCTAGTGATGACGAGTCACTATCCGATAAGGATGTTTAAGAAGAAAATTTTAAAATTTATTCAAACCCCCTTTTCGAATTCGATGACGAATACATCTCTAGTGACGTAAATCCTCTTTTTGATGAGGTGTTAGAGGACATCGAGAACAAGGACTCTTATGATTTTGACCTCGATAAGGATGAATGTTTCGACCCAGGTGGCGACATTGATGATATTGAGCTTTTACTTCACCGTGATCCGTCTACTCCTAAGATGAGCGTTGTTTCCATTCTCGAGGGGTTCACCGATGACGCTCTCGAAGGGGGATGGGAATGATGATTTATTTGATTGGAATCTAAAGAAAATGAATGGAAGAAGATTTTGTACGATGCTCCAATTGATGATTTAATGACCGAGGAAAAAGTTTTCGACCTCAAGATTCATGAGAAAATTATTTCTCCTACATATGTGAAATTACCCTTTGAGGATCGCCATTATCTTTCTCCCACATATGTTATCTGAATTTTTCTTTCTTATTTCACCTATCTGGTGGAATCTCCTTTTCATCTCTCCTCCGGGAGTGAGGGTATCATTTTTGACCCCGACATCGCAGCTATATAGTTTTTAGACCTTTGAGCCGGTGGCATATGAACGCCGATGGACGTTTTACTTTCCCTATGTTTTGTTACTATATCACGATGAATGGGGGAGATTCAGTAGAGACTCGCACAAAAACAAGCGCTTATGGGTGGCTCCCTGCTTATCCTAGTTGTATATTAGTATAATATTTATGTTGAGTGTGACGTGAGGTGGATAGCCCTAATTCCTTCTGTATTTACGTGTTTATGTTTATGGGTACAGGATTGCCAGATTTTGAAGACTTCTCGTGCTCGGTGTTTTGTCCATCATTTCACTCGACTTCATTCCTTTGCCATGCTTATATATGGGAATCGAGATCCTAGGATCTTATGATTTAATGTTTATCTATTAGCATAATTAATAAAGGCTTTAGATTTGCGTAGAGACCCCTTAATATTTGGATTATACCTTGAAATTAGTATGGGGGTGGCAGTCTCACATTGAGGATAATGTTTAGTTCTAGTATAGGGAGATCTTTCGATTCGATCTTACTTGCATTTGCCTTGTCTTCACGTAATCCCGTTTTACCACCAAAAATAGCAAAAATATATGATTTTATGCCAAAAAAAATTTCAAAATAGAATAAGTGTTTTGACATGTAGTTTTGTCTTTTTAACCATTAATTTTGACTTAATCGAGCATGTTGCGCTCTAGCTTGCCTCTTAACTTATATTAAATTTAAGTTTTTGTTAGTATTTTATACAAGAAGCTTTAAAAAGCGAATTCTAACTTGAAAAAGCTAAGAGTTTGCAAGTTTTCATGATAAACTTTAAATATGTAAAGCTTGTTTTTATTAGACTAAGCATTCGCCGATATTTTTAGTAAAGATTTTAAATTTGCGAAGAACGAGAAATGATAGAGTTGAATATAAGCTAGATGCTAAGCATGAGTAGTTGGAAACTCTTTAGAGCTCCATTAGAGGTTAAATTGTGGCTTTTTGGACTCCCCCTTTCAGCTTGATTAAACGTTATATAATTGCTAAACTAATAATGTTCTTTGGTTTTTCGCGATTATTAGTGTAGATCCCTTCATTGAGAATTCCCTTTGGTAAAAGTAAGTTACACATCACGAGGGTTGTTATCATTGTGTGGTGAAATAGATCCTGGACCATTGATCGGGCTCGCAATTTAATTTTAATTCTTAATATACGTTGTGGCTGTGTTTAAAGACCACTTGACTTGAAATTTTGTCTACAAAAATAATTAAATAATAATTATAAATAAACCAATGCCAAAATAAGACTTCTGAATCATGTCGGCTGCATAACGAGTGAACAGTAGTTTAAAAGGGTGATGGTAATAATAATAATAATAATAATAATTGTGGGCTGATAAAAGTTTACTGTCTCTGGTCGGTTCGCTGCCGATGTGGTAGTCTTCAAAAGAATGCCCATAGTGAAAAATAATAAATCCGAGACTGATAAAAGTTTGTTGCATCTGGTCAGTTCGCTCCCGATGTTGCAGCCTTCAAAAAGGTCGAGGAAATTACCGAGGATGAAATAAGACTACTGGCTCTTGTCGGTTAGAACGCCTGATGTGTCAGTCGTATATATATGTATGTTGCTATTTTTTTTAATATATGTATGTATATATTATTATATATATACTTACAGATATATGATAATATATATACATATATTTTATATATTTATTTATATATATATATATATATTATAACCTATATATATTATATATATTTATATTATATTTTATTTATATCTATTATATATATAGATATATATCTATATATGTAGGTATGTATGTATATATATATATATATATATATATATATATATATATGTATATATATATATATATATATATATATATATGTATATGTTGTTTAAAGGACCGAGGTTTAATAATGTTGTAATAATAGTAATAAAGCCAAATTTTGACTTCGGGTTTATCTAAATAAAGCCTCCGTCTCTGGACTCGTAGTTCAGTTGTTTTGAATGAAATAAAAAGGATACCCCCTAAATCATGCGAAATTAGAACCTTAATTTGGACCTTATTCTCACCATATCGTCTCTTTAAGAAAGGATTTCAAACTAATTATGGTCTAAACCGGGTTTACTTTATGTGAATAAGCCATTAATTTATTTGTCACCAATAATAAGAATAAAATTCTTAGAGGATTTAGGAATAAGGGAGCAGAAAGTAGCTATGTGTACACAATTAGCATTTATGAGTAGTGGTAGCATCTTAACTTGTTTTTAACAATGATTTCGTTTTTAAGCTTGGTTTGGGGTGGGTGAAAAATTAAGGACGATGAATTTATCCTTTTAGTATCTCTTGTTCCTTGATCCTTAAAGTTATGATATGTGTAAATGATAATAATAAATGCATAAAAATGGTAAAACAGGGGGCTTTTCAAAACTAGTGATTTCTTAATCTCCTTAGATGAACACTTAGCTACTTCTCGAGGTGATTAGTCTAAGGGGGTTAAAATTTTTGGTTTTCTAAGTGTGTTTATAAGATTGCGTAAGGACACGACAATAGCTTAGTATGGGGGATTTTTGATATGTGTTTATTCACATATTCTTTTTCCTTATTAAAATAAGCTTAAAAGACCAAAAGTACATGAAAAATGCATTGTATATGTGTGTTTATAAAAAAACAAAACATGGCAGGACAATTAAGCTGACTATTATACATGCTAACATGCAATCGTCCCAAACAAGCAATCACAATTGGGACGGAACGTGTCCCCCGATCCAAATCACAAAAATAGTCATGGAGAGGAATGCTATCCCCAAACCCAGACTCTTGGTACCGTATCCGCACAGGTTCATACCCACACAAAGTAGGCGAAACCTCTTGCCCACAAAGTAGGCGAAGAACAATGCAACATCATACAACATGCAACACATAACATATAATAGCTACATAAAAGTCCATGTGTAACTTGAACCATATAATCACAGAATCAAAACATTTCAAAACATATTTTGCATCATTTCCATCCCAAGAAAACATAATAAAATGGGACTATGAAACTCACTTGATGCTCAGCTACTTGACAAAATCTTGCACACAATCTAAACACAACAAAAACACAAGTTACACTCGGTTAGGCAAATGCCCAAGCCAATGCAACAATCATATGATGGACTTCTAACCCTTACAATAAGTTTATAATCCTTTATATACGTCTCCCAAATCATTTCCATACTATAAATAACCTTAACCATTAACTTCCAACTTTTACAGTTTTTGGCAGAAATTTGTAGTCACTTCATGACCACAAATAAAATACTAAAACACCTAATTGATGGTTCTCCTTACATCCTATAGCTCCCCAATGAGTTGTGAGCTACTGTGATTTTTTAGAAAAAATAATACTAAGTGGAACTATTTTATAAAAATTCATAATTACAAAGTACTCAGATTCGGATCTGAACGCACACCAAAAAGTTTGACGTCCTTAAAAATACTTAGAAAATGTTTTATCACTAGCCCTTCGAATTGGAGTTAATAAACACCTAAAATATGACTCACGATTTTTGGCTAACCTCAATTTCAACTTTAAGTAGGGGTTTTACTCCCCGAAATCAGACCCAAATCTGACCCGAATTTACTGTTTTGACAACTTTTCTTGCGAAAATTATTTGACTAACTTCCCGACCTCAAAACCTTTCGGGGCTGGACTTTTTGGAAACTAGACTCTCTGAACTTATCAATAGACATAAGATTAATTAAAAATCTCGTAACCAATCATGAGATAATTTCGAACAAAATGACTCAAAATTCTGCCCAACCCTAAATTCAATTCTATCGCGTTCTAACTCTAACCGAAAACATCAATATGATCCTAATTAAACCCTAAACACTTCTAATTAAGTTTAACATCATTAATTTACAGATTTTATGAAACCCTAATTTATCCATCACTTTATTGTTACATGAATTAAAGAAACTAAACAACTAGGGTTTATGAACATACCTTAATCCTTGATTCTTGAAACCCTAAATCATCAAATTGATCTTGAATACAAAAAAAACTTTTTTTCTGCTTTGATCGACCGGATATATAAAAAAATATAAGGGATATGAGATTTGTATTTATAGTGAAAAGAAAGAAGTTTAGATAATTACCTAATTAGAATCCCACTTATACTAAAATTGGTTTTCTCTTTTTTTTTCTTCTTTAACCGGCCGAACAAACCCCTTTTATTTTTTTATTTTTTTTATTTTTTTAATTTATTATTATTTACACAAAAACCCTTTAATTTTGTTATTTTTATAAAAACCTTTATTTATTTAGACATCCTTCTAAATAAAACTAGTTTTAAATACAAAAAAAATTCATTTCATACTTTATTTCTCTAACTTAATAATACTAAAATCTACTAACTAAATTTCTAAACTAAATTTTCTATTCTCGCGAATTCCTATTATCTAAATACGCATACATATACATATAAATACGTACACACATAAAATTTACCATCATTTTCATTGTCACCAAAATGTGAACAAAATGAAATACCCACATTAACCATAAATTCAATCAAAATGAGAGGATCACGCTCACAGATTGATAACCAACTCACATAGAATCACATAACCACATAATTACTATAACACATAATGAAACTCAAATCAATACTAACAATTGACTAACCTGCTCAAAGCACAGTTGTCACAAAAGGCACACTAAAATTCTGCTTTTTTGAACAAATTGTAGTTAACTAGTGTAATCAGTTAATGAGGTGGTTAAGGTTGGGCTTGGTGTCGGGGCGACCCATGATGGTTAATCACACCCTTATACATCCATCATATGTGTGTTACATGGACTAGAGCGTTTAGCTTGGTCGCGTGTAACCGTGTTTATTTATTTGTATAGTTGCGTGGTAGGAATTGGAAGCTACGTTTTGAGCATTCAGGTGAGTTACATAGTCCCACTTTTTACATTGTTTTAAACTTGAGATGGAAATGATGCAAGTGTTTAAATGAGTTTTGAATTCCTGTTATTATGTGTTAGTGTAAATGCATGGACTATTATGTGACTAATGTGCGTTATGTGCTACATGTTTTGAGATGTGATATTGTTGTGTGGCCTAGTCAGGTGGATTACTTGAGGATATCCTTGGCCTGAGCTAGAGGGAAAGAGAGTTGGTATTATCCAAGGGCGGTATGGGTCGTCTGCTTGGCGTTTGAATGATTGATTTGATTTGATTTGATTAAATTGCATGTTAGATTGTATGTTAGTTAGCATAATTATCATGCAACGTGTATTGTTTTATAATTGCAGGAATTGGTTAAATTGTTTTGGTAACGGATTTAATATGTGTGTCTGAAAACCTATGTTTCTCACCAACCATTGTGTTGACGTATAAGCATCATTTTCAGGTATTCAGCAGGATGAGATTAAAGCTAGAAAAAGTGGCTAGATGGACCGTAGGCAGCTGGCGAAGTTTAGTTATCTAGATTTCGTTATTTGTTTGGATGATAAATGATTATTTGTTTTGCTTTGTTAGGAAGTATGAATGTTTTCATGTCATGACGTTGGCATGAACTGCCTTTATTTCAATGTTAGACGCCTTTTGGATTTTGTTGATATGTTTGGGTATTTTCATGACACTGCGTGTCTATACCTTGTGTTTTATGCATGATTTAGTTTCTCTGTATAGACGCCAATGTGTTGTGATGATTCCCTTTCTCGTCGCGCCTTGCGTTTCTGCCTTGGCGGGGTGTGACAGATTGGTATCAGAGCCTTTGGTTATAGAGAAGTAGGTGGTTGAGCCTAGACTATAACCTAGGGGTCCTTCATGTAGATGCATTTAGGGCTTAAGTGTTTAATGCTATAACTGCTATGCTTCCCCTCTATTTTTGCATAGCTTATATATCTCGTATTTTGCTAAGTTGTCATTTTAGTTATTTTGCCTACCATTATCTGATATGATATGTATTACTTTCTTAGTATTTTAGCTATGTTTTTCCCCCACCCGTAAGAAGTCTCGTTGGGGAACCGTTTTCCCAACTGGACTTAAGCGTTATAAGGATCCATAAGAGGAGCCTCTTGTGGAACCGAAGGAGATAGGATAGTTGATCATTTGTCGGATGCGCGTAGTAGGGCTGGACCCGCGGAGTCGGGTGATTCTTGCGGAGGCAAAGTCAAACCCAAGCGAGGCCCAACATAAGTTTATCCCGTCCTTTACCTCGTCATGTTGTTATTGATTATTTCTTTTGGATATTTCGTATTTTGGGAATTGTTGTGAGACTTTCGTTCCTTTATGTCGTTTCAATTTTATTTTGATATAAGTAAGTAGTTATTTGATGGAGCATCCTTTATGTGTTAAGTTGGAGTGGTTTAAGATGTGCAATGTGGTATATGTGCTTATATGTGAATTATGATTGAAATGGGTAGTCTTGGAAGTAAGTACACGTGTGAAAGGAGGCACTTATAATTATGGTGGCCAACATAATTATAAAGGCATCACACACGTAGACTTGTGACCATGATTGCATTTATTTGTGTTTGGTTGTAAGGTGGTAGTGTAATATGTTTTTTTTATATGTGTATTCATGATAAGGAAGGTGGTATGGGTAGAGAATTATTCTCTTACCCTAATTAGAGGATATGTCAAATTGAGTTGTATAGATAGTAAGTTTCCCTTCTATCTAGTATTTGCGGATACCTAGTATTGCTATTATAGAGATTGCTCGTTTGCTCAGTTGTTTGTTCGGATTTCCTAAGTCTAAGCTTAGCATCCCTTCATCGTACTTTGTTAGTAAGGATACCCGATTTTTCCCATTCTACGTCTTGATATATATTGGTTGTTCGGATCTGCTCTTTCGGATATAGGCGCGTTTTGTTAGTTCTTTATTGCATTGATTACTCGTATGAGTATTAAAGGTTTCTTTTAAGCATTAAGTGTTCCTAACATATTAGTGTGGATCATTACTCCCTTTTTTGTATATCCCTTGGTTTTCGTAACCCATTGGTGAGCTGTTAGTATTGTTTGCTTTTAGGTTTGCTCTGTTGATCGTTATTTTGGATAAGACCTTACGTTTTCTTTTGGGTACGTAACGTCTTGCATGAGTTTTCTTGTACGAGTTCGTTTGATTTTATTTTGAGTATATGGTTCCTGGTATTTTCTTTCGTTTTCAAACAATAGAATTGTGTTAGGGTCTGTACGGTGTTTTACGATCCCTGTTGGTATTATGGTGTCCTTTGTTTGAGTAAAAATTTTTTAATTGATGGTTATAATTTTTAAAAACCCTTTTGGAGTATTGTGTTGGACGTTTGGAGACTCGAGAAAACTGTATATAAAATGTTCTTTGTAAATTAGATTTTAATTTATTATAAAAAGCAGTGTTTTAAAGTGATTCATAGTCTGGTAATGTACGATACACCATTAGATAAACCATCCCTAATTTTTATGACCAAAACAGAATGATTTTTTTTTCAAGAATTAAATTTAAGACAATTTCAATATTATTTAAAGATGATTTTTATACTTAAAGTGACTTTCTTATCCTATATTGATTTTTATAAAAACAATCATTTAATTTGGCCTTTCGAGGAGTGTAAAGTCGATAATTGGTATAAGAATTTCATTTTATTTGTTCATTTGTCGTGGTACGCCTGTTGATTTTCTTTCGTTTGCACTTTCACTCGGTACATATATGTATCCTTTCTTTCAAAGGATTTTTATGTCATTTCATCCACGTCTATTTGCATATGTGGATACCTATATGCATTTAGCCTTTGACTCGATATTTCGTTTGGTATCTATTCATTATTTGTAACACTTGGAGTTCAATTGATACCGTTGGACGGTTCGTGGAAGTTTTGATGTGATTGTGAGATGGTTTGTGCTCCAAGAGGAAGTTTGTGATAGTATGTCATGAGAAGGTGGTTAGGATACCGTTGGAAGGTGATGAGATACTTCGGGTTCATGGTGAACGTACTCAAGGAGTCGTGAAAACCTTAATGAACACAAAGGTAGATGAACCGAAATTGAGTGATATTTCCGTCGTACGAGATTTTATTGATGTGTTTCCGGAAGATTTGTCGATGACCACCACGACGACAAGTTGAGTTCCGCATAGATTTGGACGCCAGTCGCGAAGTCTCCATATCGTCTAGCACCCTCAAAAAGTGAAAGACTTGCTGAATAAAAAAAAAAAAAAAAAAAAAAAAAAAAAAAAAATAAAAAATAAAAAAAAAAATAAAAAAAAAAAAAAAAAAAAAAAAAAAAAAAAAAAAAAAAAAAAAAAAAAAAAAAAAAAAAAAAAAAAAAAAAAAAAAAAAAAAAAAAAAAAAAAAAAAAAAAAAAAAAAAAAAAAAAAAAAAAAAAAAAAAAAAAAAAAAAAAAAAAAAAAAAAAAAAAAAAAAAAAAAAAAAAAAAAAAAAAAAAAAAAAAAAAAAAAAAAAAAAAAAAAAAAAAAAAAAAAAAAAAAAAAAAAAAAAAAAAAAAAAAAAAAAAAAAAAAAAAAAAAAAAAAAAAAACTTTGAGAGTTGGCAAGACAAGGATTTTATACGAACTTAGTCATTATTCCGTGAGGAGCACCTGTATTATTCATGAAGAGGAAGGATGGTTCTTCTTTCGGCATGTGTATTGGATCATAGGAGTTGAACAATTAAACTGTTAAACCGTATCCACTACGAGGATTGATGACTTATTTGATCAGTTCGGGGAGCGTGTCCTTCCTTAAAGGTATATTTTCAGTCAGGTTATCATCAGCTACGAGTGCATGAGGATGCCATTTCAAAGACCGCATTTCGAACGAGATACGAACATTTTGATCTATGGTAATGCCTTTTGGGTTAACCAAAGCACCAGCTGTTTTCATGGACTTAATGAACCGGGTTTGCAAACCGTACTTAGGTAGGTTTGTCATCGTATTCATTGATGACATTCTGGCCTACTCAAAGTCGAAGGAGGAACATGAAGTTCATTTGAAGTTAGTGTTGGAGTCACTGAGGAAGGAGAAGTTGTATGCTAAGTTTTCTAAGTGTGAGTTTTGGTTGGAAGAAGTGCATTTTCTTGGTCACGTGGTCAACCATAACGTATTCATGTGGACCCGAGTAAGAGTGAGGCGGTGAGGAATTGGATGATTATTCTTAGGATTGACAGGTTACTACCGACATTCATCGTGATTTTTTTTAGATTGTTGAACCCCTTACTTCCCTAACTGAGAGGAATTAGAAGTATGAGTGGAGCGTTAGAACTAAAATGGCTTTTCAGACTTTGAAGAATGATTTGTGTGATACTCCGATAAAGCGAATGTAGTGGGTGATGCGTTGAGTAGAAAGGAGAGAGTGAAATCAAGACGAGTAAGAGGAATGATACTGGAAGCCCAAAGTGAGGCGTATCAAGCTAAGGAGAACGTACTCGAAGAAAGGCTACATGATTTAGGATCAAAGTTGAAAGAAAAAGAGACGAGAGTTTATACTTTATGGGTCAAATTTGGGATCTTTTAGTAGGAAGTGTAATGGATGAGGCCCATGCATCAAGGTACTTGGTACATCCGAGAGCGGATAAGACGTACTATAACCTTGGAGACATGTATTGGTAGCCACGTGTAGAAAAGGATATAACTACCTATGTTAGCAATTGTCGGATTTGTTTAAGAGGTGAAGGCTGCAATGTCAAAGACTTTTATCTTGCTGCAACAGCCTGAGATACTTGAGTGAAAATGAGATAAATCACCATGGATTTTATCACTAAATTTCCAAGGTCAAAGTAGTAAGTATGATGTGAATTTGGGGATGCAATGGTCGATTAGGACTGACCAAGTTAGTCATTTTCTAGATATACAAGAAGATTTCAAGATGTAAAGTTGACAAGGATTTATATTGACGAGATAATAGAAAGGAATGGAATTCTGGTGACAATCAACTCAGCTTGAGATGGATGATTTACCTGTTGGTTTTGGTAGACGCTGCAGAAAGTGTTAGAGGCGCGATTGGATTTGAGCACTGCTTAGCATCCCTCAGCAGGCTGGACAAATGAATGTAGGATTCAGACTTTGGAAAAATATATGAGGGAATGTTGTTAACGATTTTGGTGGTGTTATCACATTTGAGCCATTAGTGTGGCTCGTTTGAAACTTTGTTATGGGAAGAAAATGTAGATCGCCTGTTCTATGGGCAGAGATTAGAGAAAGTAGTTTGACTGGACTTGAGTTAGTACAAGAAACAACTGATAAGGTAGTATTGGTAAAGGAAAATCCCAAAACGGCGAGAGAAAGTCAAAAGAGCTATGTTGATTATAGGCGTAAGCCGTTAGAGTTTGAGGTGGGAGATTGTGTATTTTTAAAGAAGGGTAAGTTAGCACCGAGATATATAGGACCGTTTGAGATCCTTGAAAGGATTGGTCTTGTAGCTTATAGGTTGAGGTTACTTGAGGAGTTGAATAGCGTGCATGACACCTTCCATGTGTCAAATCTGAAGAAGTGTCTGGCGGATGCTAATTTGCATGTGCCATTGGATGAGATCAAGGTCGACAAGACACTTCGTTTTGTCGAGGAACCTGTAGAGATTATGGATCGAGAAATTAAGAAGTTAAAACGTATGAAAATAACATTAGTGAAAGTTAGATGGAATTCAAAACGTGGTCCTAAGTTTACTTGGGAACACGAATGACCGATAAGGATTTAGTATTCCAAGTTGTTCGTGGGACCGAGTTGTTGAGCCTGATAGTTAATATCGGGACGATATTTCCGCAGGAGGGGGCATGATACTGTGACATCCGTTGATTTAAATCGGTTAGTGATGCCTTTAGATATGACTAAGAGTTCTTTTTGTGTGATTTATTGTGTGCTATTTGTTATATGTGTGTTTGCTAATTGTTTGAATATGTGAATGATATCATTTTATAGGTGTTATGATTCATCTCATCTTTGCGTGCGTTTGTGTTTGGTGATGAGTATTCATTTTGTCTCACCGTGTAGTGATTAATGGAAAGAAATGGCGTATTGCATTGAAATGCTACTCAATAGCTTGGTGTTTGGTTAAGGTCTTATGGGAAATGTGATCATGTGAAAATAAGTGAAGTGAGTGAAATTTGGAAATATTTATAGTAGACTTTCGAAAAATGAAAGTTGAAATGAAAAGTTATATTTTTGGAAAGTTTAGTAAGTTGCGTTTATGTAAAAAAAATACCCAAATTAGCTTAGATTTTTATGAAAACATAAGGTAATAAAGGTAATTAGTTAATTAATAATAATAATAAAATAAAAAAAATAAAGGGGTGTTTGTTGGATCGGTTATGCAAAAAGAAAAAAAAAATTGATTACAACTAGGATTCTAGATAGTATAAATACAAAACCAAGGAAAACCCTAAATCACTTTTTTTCCCTTGTTCTTATGTTCAGTCGAAACCCCCAAAGAAGAGAATTGTTTTGTCAAGATTCAAGGTTGGGATTTGTGTAATCAAATCAAGGTTTTTTAGGTAGGTCTTAAACCCCTTTTCGATTAACTTCTTTTTAAAATTAATTGTAACAAATAAATTGATGGAATTAGGGTTTTTTATTTTCTGTAAATTAATGATGTTTTTAGACAAATTAGAAAGATTAGGGACAAAATTTAAGCGTTTTGGTGTAATCGGTTAGGTCTAGAACGCGTTAGAATAGGAATTAGGTTTGAGCAGAATTTTAGGTCATGTTGTTCGATTGATATCTCAATGATGGTAACGTGTTTTATTATCAATCTTATGTCCATTGATAAGTTCAGAGAGTCTAGTTTTCAAAAAGTCCAGCCACGATCGATTTCGAGGTCGGAAAGTTGGTCTAATGATTTTCGTAAGAAAAGTTTTCAAAACAGTAAATTCGAGTCAGAATTGGGTCTGATTTCGGGAAGTAAAACCCCTATTGAAAATTCGAATTAGGGTTAGCCAAAACTCAGAGGTCATATTTAAGGTGTCTATTAACTCCAGTTCGAAGGGCTAGCGTTAAAACATTTTCTAAGTATTTTTAAGGACGTCAAACTTTTTGGTGTGCATTAAGGTCCGACGAATCTGGGTACTTTGCAAAGATGATTTTTTAAAACTAGTTTACTTAATAGTATTTTTTTCTAAAAATTCACAGTAGCTCACAACTCATTGGGGAGCTAGGGGATGTAAGGAGAACCATCAATTAGGTGTTTTTGTATTTTATTTGTGGTCATAAAATGACTATAAAATTCAGCCATAAACTGTGAAATTAGAAGTTAATGGTTAAGGTTTAAAAAAAGGGTGTTTGTTTGAAAATGCTTGGAAGATTATTTAGAGGATTATAAACTATAGTATAAGTATAGAAGTCTCATTTTTGATTTTACATTTGGTTTGGGCATTTTGCATTACTGAGTGTTAACTTGTGTTTTGTTGTGTTTAGATTGTTTGCAAGTTTCTGTAAGTAGCTGGAGCATCAGTGAGTAGTGTTGTTTTTGAGTTCGTTCAAGGAAGTTGAGAAGTGAAGTGAGTTACGTTCAGTTTTTCTTCACAAATTAATAGTCCACTTTTATTGCGTTTTAAACTTGGGATGGAAATGATGCAAGTGTTGAAATGATTTTTAAATTGATGTGTTTATGTGTTAGTGTAGATGCATGGACTATTATGTGACTGATATGCGTTATGTGCTACATGTTATGTGATGTGATATTGATGTGTGAACTAAGTCAAGAGGGTTACTTGTGGGTATCCATGGCCTGTTTAGTGGAAGGTATTGTGAACTAAGTCAGGAGGGTTACTTGCGGGTATCCATTGCCTGTTTAGTGGAAGGTATTATGACCTAGTCAGGAGGGTTACTTGCGGGTATCCATGGCCTGAGCTAGAGGGAAAGAGATTTGGTATGATCCAAGAGCGATTGAGGTCGTCTGCTTGGTGTTTGAATGATTGATTGGATTGAATTGCATGTTAGCTTGTATGTTAGTTAGCATAATTGCCATGCAAATGTATTTTTTTATAATCACAGTAATTCGGTTAATGATTTTGGAAATGGATTTGGTTAATGAGTGTCTGAAAACCTATGTTCTCACCAACCATTGTGTTGACGTATAAGCATCATTTTCAGGCTAGATGGTCCGTAGGCAGCTGGCGAAGTTTAGTTTTTTAGTATTTTCGGTTTATTTGCTTTTCTCACTCTCTAATTGGAGTCATTTAAATGTTATTTTGTCTTTGCGCGGTTAGAAAGTTTGGATGTAGCATGTCATAACATTGAAGTGAATTCCATCATTTCAATGTTAGACTCCTTTTGGATTTTGATGATGTGTTTGGGTATTTTCATGACACTGCGTGTCTATACCTTGTAATTTCGCAACCTTGGAAAAAGTCAAACATTTGTCCTTCAATAAACTCTCAAATGTACTCATTTTTGGTCCCTCAATACTTCACATTTACCTTTATCAAAACACACCTGAAAATGATATTCGAAAACATTAACAATAATGTTGGTGAGCTTGTAGGTTTGATTCAAAACCCAGTCGCGGTGCCAATATTTTCAACAATGGACAATTATGCAATATAATAGTGAATATATGTAAACAAACCCATGATTTAGCATCCCTGCTAATCATGTACCATGACCTAGCATCCCCGCTAGTCACCAAACAAGCATATACCAATGCTCTTGGAGTCGCAACTCCGAATGTCACTTACGCACCTAAGGGCCTACCAGCTGGAGCACAATTACTTAGGGCAGGACCACCACAAGACATAGCAAATCCTTGCTAATCACATACATTGGGTGCATCTCGATGCATGCAAGTACAATCAAACCACATAATATTCGCATAGCAGTCATAAGCACATAATTGTCCTAAAAACAAAACCACGTTTCGCACAGTTCATAAAAAATGGTTCAAAATACATTTGAGTATCATTTTCCCCCAACGGAAAAGATTTAAAAAAATAGGGCTACGAGAACTCACCTCAACAGATGATAATAACCGCACAGATAATCTCTACACAACGAACCAAACAATCTCTACTCAATGCACCAAATAGCCTCTACAACGCACAACGGTACCCGACCACGACCTAACATTAATTTCACCTTATTAACATTTTATACAATATTGCCTTATTGTATAAGCGTTCGTCTTTACTCACATAAAATCCTCATTCTTTTTACAAAAACCCTCATCCTTATTTCAAAACTCTTATTCCCATTACAAAATCTTTATTCTCTTTACAAAACCTTTATTCTCATTACAAAACCTTTATTCTCATTACAAACGTTTTGGTATTATGGTTGTGTGGCACTTAAGTAAAATAATTCGATGCATTTGGGCTAAGTGCGACAAAATACTCAAAACACATCCAACAACTTAAAGCGAAACAACTGACCAAACGGTCCAAGAGAATCCGACGAGAAATAAGTAGGGGTTCAAAGATCGAAAATAAACGAATAAACATCTCCGCAACGTTAAAGTAAGTATATTAAATATATATATAATAATTTTTTTATTATTATTTTCGTCTTTTTATCGGGCTAAACGGGGTAAGTATAAAACCTTATCATCTTGGTACGTCCATGTTCAATCGTTTAATCTTAACATTTATCATTTACAAAAGTCGTCTTTTGACCTTTAGTTGAGTTGACACAAATAATTATTCCACATTATTTTCTAAGTGTGACATTTTCCACAAAATTTCGACATGACCCGTTCGTTTGTAAAGGATTCACAAGGTTTTCAAACCTTAAATTTTAATACTTTCCACAATTTTACAAAACTCCGACAAAATGCCAAAAAGTCCATATTTCAAAGCGTTTAACCGACCAATGACCAAGTTCGACCATTTTAACCGATTTTCCACTTCCGTAGATCCATTTATCCGACTTAGTAATCCAAACTATAAGATTTTCCTTATCGGGCTCGGAAGCCCAACGTTAGTCCATTAGCATTTGTTAAGTCCAATATAATTACTTTTATCTCCAATCTAAGTCCATTAATCCATTTATAATTCCAATTTATCAAATTTTCTTCTATTGGGCCTGAAAGTCCAATGTTAGTCCATTAAGGTCTTAATATTTAGCCCGATAGTAAAATTAGTCCATAACCTTTTATATAAGTCCAAAATATAAACCGAAGTCCAATAGGCCTTAAGCCCATTAAGCCGAAACGAAATAAGCCAAATCAAATAAGCCGTGGCTAATAAGCCAAAACCAAAATAAGCTATAATCTTAATAATAACCGAAACCAAAATAAGCTATAAGCTTAAAATGAGCCGAGGCTTTAATAAGCCGAAACTAACCAAATAAGCCGTAGCACCATAAGCTCAAACCAATAAGCCGAATCAAACTAAGCTCTATATGAGCCGAACCAAATAAGGCGAACATCAAATAAGCCGTAAACCAAGTGGGCCGATTGGTTATTGGGCCGAGCCCAACAATCCATCCCCCACGTTTGGTTGGGCTGAGACCAAAACCAAACACAAGCTCGAAACCATATAGGTCGGTTGGGCCGAGCCCAAACCGAAATAAAATGAAACTAGAAGGTCTTAATAGCTTTTTAGCAACTTTTCAAAAATAAGCCCTAATAAGCTCTTAAAATAAAATTACCACAACAACCATAATCTATAAACGTCAACCCCCCCTTTTTTTGTTCACGCCGACCCAAACGCACCCTTTTTCATTCGTTTAAAACTTTCGAATTTCGATTTAACACGATCCACTTGTACAACTATCATAAGTTCACCAAAATGAACACAAAAGTACAACCAATAAAAGTTTTTAGAAAAACTTACAAACTTGATGATCTTGGTTCGGTTTTGACGCTAAGAAACAAACCCCGATATCGTTTTCTACAACCCGAGACTACTAACTATTAACCCACTAATGTTTCTTAACCGTTGTTCTTGATAAATCTTCAACAAAAATGTTTTCTTGACCTTGTGGCTTGCGGCTGAAAATGGGAGAGAAAAAGAAATGGTTTTTGTTGTTTGATTTCAAAAATAGATGCATAAATGAACGTTTGAGGTTAAGACAAAACCTCTATGTACCATGCAAGGACCCTAATAGCTAAAAATTTACCTTGGTGTTCCCTTTTGTCTCTTCCAACCGGCTAGCATCATAGGAGGTCTCGGGATGGCTTATTTTCGTGTCGGGTTCACGTAAAACTCAAAAACATTGACTTTAAAATATTTCCCGAGTCTCTGTAGTCTTTTTATTGATCTTAAAAACCTTTTTCCAATAATCTAGGTTATTTACACAATACATTTCCAACTTAAACTTCCCAAAATTCATTTTGGACATTTATCGGACGTGCCGGGACCAAAATACGAGGTTACTTCAAATCAAACCAAAACCTTTCTTCCAAATTTTAAAAGTTTCTCAACTCCAAAAATACATCTTGTCACTTTAGACTCCGTTTACAAATTTCACTTTTACGACCGATACACACTTAATTCAAATTTCGCCAAAAACGCCCGGTTTCTGATAACTTTTAACTCACACCTCCACGATTCACGTATTTAGACCATGTTATTATAAATTATGAATTTACTTGACCAATAAATTCATTAAACGCTCTTCCAAAGCTACTTAAATCCATTCTTAAATTAACTGCCGTGCCGGTACGCGCTGCATGATGATTTTCGCGGGACACGGGAAAACTTCCCTGAACGCATTAAATGATAACATAAACACTCCTATACGGAAAGATGAATGATAAACTTTAGCTTATGCATATAATAATATTTATATTTATATTTTTATATTTAGATATCAATGTAGTAAGGAGTAGTATTTCCGTAAGGTTTTTAAGAATTTATTTTAACTACAGTAAAGTTTTTAAAACCTCCCGGGTCGTTTAGTCCACGAAGCGTGAATTATGATAGCTGTTCGCGTGATTTGAATATAGCAAGATTTGGTTTTTGAATTCTATTTCTACTAAAATAATGCAAAGAACAAATAAAGGCAAGCAACAATTAAAACAATTAAAGAGTGGACCTAAAAACATTAACAGGAATCCTAAAAACGCGACTTAAAACCTAAATCATCAAATTTTAACCCTAAAAATGCAAATTTAATTTATAAAAATCCTAAATGATTAAAAATAATTTTAGAAAAAAAGAATTATATTTTGTTGACTTTTATTTTATTTTTTATGAATTAGAAACAGATTTAATCTAAAAATATTAAACTAATTTATAAAAATCTGAAAAATTAAGGAAAAATACTTTGAGCTATTTAGAACTTAAGAAAAATAAAAGGGTTTGACCAGCTTATCTTAATGAACTGGAAATAAGCTCTAAAGAGCTTATAGGCAAAACTGTTAACTAAGGGTCAAAAGAATAATAAGTGTCAGCTTAGACGTTTAAAAGGGACCCAAAGGGCTAGTGGTGTAGCAGAGTGTGGTGTTAAGCGTTGGGGGTTAGGTGGTGGTCTCCGGGTTCGAGCTGGGACTTCACCTCCACATATACTCCCAAAGCGTTTTTTTAAATTTTCTTTTTGAAAAAGTTTCTATAACTAAAAATACACAACTTTAACAAAGCACTTTTTTTTCAGAAACCAATAATAAGCTAGAAATAAGCTACTTAAAGTGACAGATTATGCTTAAAAAGCTTTAAGGCTTTTTACTCTTAACAAAATTTTCTCAAAAGCTTCTATAAGCTTAAGCTTAGACCGAATAAGCTATAAAAACCTTAAACCTAACCTAATAAGCAAACCTAAACCTCAAATAAGCAAGCCTAACAGCTGAAACACTCAAATAAGTAAATAAGCAGTTTGGCTAAAATATAACTAAAAACAGTCTACAATGACACTTTTAAGCTAATTTTTAAGCTAATAAATGAAAAATCTAGAGTCTAAAAGTTAAAAACAAATTAAGCTAGTACTATAGAGAATCTAAATAAGCAAGGTTTAGACATTTTGAAAAACTAAATAAGCTAAAAAAAGACCAAAGAAAATGGCATTTTGGACTGAAAACTAAGGTTTTTGATTTTTAAGAATTTTGAAAAGCTAAAAGAGGCAAACTGCAGCCCTAAATTCAGCTGCCTAAATAAGCTCTAAACCTCAAAATAAGCTTTTCCAGATCAAGACCTATATCCAATGAGCTTGTGCAAGAAAATTCAGACCCTAAAACTAATTTTAACTACCCTAAATTTAAGAAAAAAAATGAAATTTTAATTTTCAAAAGCTGAACTACCTGAACTTTTTGACAGTTTGATACCAAAACTCAAATAACAAATGAACACTTAAACCAACTTGTTTCTACTGCATTAAAAACCAACATAGAACATAAAACAAAACTTAAAAACAGTTTAGACAAAGATTAAAGATTAAGCAGTTTAAGAAGACATCATTCCCACAGATTCAAACCACAAATTTATAAAACCTTAAGACTAAGCTTTAGACTTTAAAAACTTACAAAAAACTGCCTTATAGGCTTAAATATAGCATATCAAGTTTGACTTAAGGGACAAAAGTACTCAAGCAGTATTAACTTGTGTTAGTATTGCTCGTGCCAAACACCCCTTAAAAAAACTTGAAAATCATTTTTAAGCTTATAAAACTGTTTTATCCCTAAACTTTTGAAAACAGGTTATTAAATAAGTATATTAATCATTAATAAGCCAATTCCAACAGTAAATAAGCACTTTACAATAAGCAAACCAAATAAGTAGTATTAATCTAAAAATGACAGATTATGACTAAAACTTGAACTAAAGAGCTAAAAGCAATAAACTAACATCAATAAGCAATAAATAACATAAATACGCATTAATAAGCAAAGACAAGCAGAAAATAAGCAGTAAATAAGCAGTTGCAGTTTAAAGCTATAAAATGTAAAAATAAACTTACAAAGGCCCTTTGCTCAAAACAAGGGCATAAATGCTCTTAGAGCTTATCTACAAGCTCCAGCTTGTTAGAAACAAGCTGGTATAACCCATAAGCCCTTTTCTTTTTGGCTTATCATCCATAAAAGCTTTTGAGTGATTTTTGGTGAATAAAAAGAAAACCTTAAAAAGTTTAGCTAAGAATAAACTAAACTGTTTTAAGAGACAGCTTTGTAAGATTTAAGAGCTTATAAGAGCTTATCAAAACATTTTCAAACATAAGATTGCATTTATTTGAAAACAAAATTTTAATAATAAACTTGGAATTTCATTAAAACTTCAAGACTGAGTACAATGCTTTTTAAAGGAAATACAATAAGCTAAAACAAACTAATATAAGCTGTAAATTACAATAAAAAGATTGATTAAAAAACTAGATACCCTAAACAAAGAAACTAGTCTCTATTTATAGCCGGAGGAGGAGGGTTCTAAGTCTTCATGTGTGTTTTTTCTGTGAGAGGGATTGGACGTGCTCTCCAAGCTTTCAATGGTAGCCATTGAATCCACCTTCTACTTCTTTAAGCCTATCTGAGCCCTTGATTTGATTCATGTCCCATCAACCAATCACATATCATGGGATTGCCAGTGTGGTTTTGTCCTTTGGGAGAATGGGTTAGTGGGGTGTGAGTGGGTTTTGTCAGGATTTGCAGGGTAGAAGGAAAGGGATGTGTGAATAGTGTTTTTGGCGAGAAAGTGTTTTAGGGGTATATTTGTTTTACTAGGTAAAAGGGTTAACGGGGTTAAGGGTTAGGGACTTATAGTGTAAAGTGTTGGGGAGTATAGGTGCAAAGGGGTAGGGACTAACTGTGTTAGTCCCTAAGGACTAACGGTGTAAAGGGTAAAGGGTGTTATAGTTAAGGGTTAACGGGCCTTTTTGGTTTGGGTTGGTTTGGTTATGGATTGGATTTGGACTTTTTAGCTTATAAGTTTTAATGATAAGGGCTTAATGGGCTGGTCCAGCCCATTAAATGGGTGCGGGTTGGCCCATTTAAGATGCACATGTCTTTGGCTTCGACTTTTCATGCTCTTTCCAATCCCGTGCTTGGTTTTGTCTGTTTTGGCTTTGTTTTTGTCCTTTAGTGAATATCCGTTACCTGCAAATCATAAATCACAAAACACACAAATACAATGCATTTTTAATATATTTTGGTCATTTTAGGCTCGTTTTATTAGGTAAATGGTATGTGTAATTAAACACATACCAACAACATATTCTTCTTCATCATTGAACGAATATTTGATCATCTTGTATCTTTTTATTTGGCAAACCGGCACCTCGCGAGTTTCGATACCACATAACTCATGTCTTTTTTATGAGTTTCGTTTTCATATTCCCCTTCATCATAATTGTGGTAGTAAATCTCATGGCTCTTCCATCTTTTCCAACAATCATTGCTTGATTCATCATCATTGATCAAACCATCCATGATAGCTTTATTCCTTAAGGCTTTTTCTTTTAGTTTGCTATCTTCCAAAGCCTCATACCATTCAAGGTCTTGGTAATGGAGTGAGTTTCCAATATGGTAAGCACTGAGCAAATTATCTCCATTATAGTATCCATCCTCTCTCTAACTATAGGTCGGCCATTCTGAACACCCAGTTTTATAGTTGAAAGACTTGTAAGTATGTTTGACTGGTTTTGGTTCTGTCCAAACTCCAGCTTCAGTCCATGGTTTCTCATCAACCTATGGTATATCTTTGTTCCATTCATAGATCCAATCATCCTTATATTCATCATAAGTCTTGAATCCCTCAATGTCCTTAGTAAGTAAGTCTGGATCGATTTGCAAAAGATAGTTAAATTCTTTGAAGGTCCTGCACATAGGTGTCTCAAAATTAAATATATTAGTGTCGATCCTAAAGACTTCAGCAACTTCATCTTCATTATCAGAAAATTCTTCATTAGTGAGCTCAACTTCACCATCTCCTCTAATCTAGTAAATCCATAACGCTTTCTTTGTATAATGATCCATCATCTTGTAGTTAAAATTTTTTGACCCTAACCATTCAGTAAATGCAACATCAGATGGATCATATCTCATATCATCATCAGCTTCATGCGACATTCGTTGCTTCGAATCATCATCCTTGTTTGAGTCACATAGGATGTTAGCAATTTCAACTTCATATGTGAATAAATCATCATCCATTCTGCTTAATCGATTGAATTCATTGTTGAAAACTTCTAGTGATGTATTGCAAGTCAGTGAAACATCTTTGACCTTAAGATCCTCATGTTTTTCGAACTCTCCTTTGATTACCTTTGTCATTCTTAACTGAAATATAACCAGAAATTATTAGTAGAACCAATGGGAAAAAGGTGTTAAAAATATAATTTGAGCTTTAAGTTTGAGAGTGGAAAAGGAATTTATCAGATGATCGATACGTCGTATTCGATAGAAGTTAATACGCCGTATTAATCTTTTGAGTGAATACGTTGTATTGGACAGAAAGTTTGATACGCCGTATCTGATGGTAGTGGATACGTCGTATTCAGTTATCGACCAGAGTAGTGTATTAAGAAAACAATTAAATACGCAAACAATTAAACACACAAATATACAAGCAAACAATTAAACTAACAAATATACAAAATATACAATAATCTAATTAACACTACTCCTAAAGGTTAGATCTAATGTTAAAAACCAAAACATAAAATAAAAATCAAGATTAATTTTCACTCCCCGGCAGCGGCGCCAAAAACTTGATGTGTCGTTGTGTGGTTTTTATTTATGATAGTTCAAGTTTTAAATTTATATTTTGCCGACTTAACCAAAAACAACACTTTAACAGGCAGTGTACCCGGTCGGTGGTAGATTCATGGTAAGTAGGGTGTCGAACACTTGAAGCGAGGTTAAATCTATCAATTTATTTATATTTTGGTTTACCTAATCTAAGTTAATACTAATCTAAGTCAAACCTATGCTAATCCTATGTTAGTTCTAATCCTAATTCTAACAGGTAAAGGGGGGGGGGGGTTTCAGCCTGAGAGACTGGCACGGGTTTGGTCAGTGACTACAATCAATTCAAGACACTTTTACCCATGCAAGCTAATTAACAGAAGATAAAAGAGCGGTCGAGCCTTGTGATAGAAAAACCGTATTAACCATTATTAATCCGATTAGAACGCTGGTTTGTTTATTAAGTGCAATGATTTCTTTTCTCAAGGTGGCATATCATTCTTTGGACTTAGGCGGGACTTCTTTCTAAGACCTAGACATATTAATTCTGTCACAATTAAAGCATCCACATAAAGCATCCTTATTTGCTGATTATAATCTATCTTAGGGATTAAAGCAATAGTGATCTTGTTAAACCCTAGCTCATAGAGACTTTACACACTTACCACTTAACGGTAATTTATACACTAGTAGTCCACTAACCAAATATTTACCAATTAATTAAGAACGTACTCATTGATCCCAAGGGTGACTTGCCGGTCCAACTAAGCTCACTAATCTAAAGGCAAAGGTAGGTCATTATTTGTGATCCTATTGGTCTAGATGTATAAATCACTATATGGAGAGCTATCCCAGACTCTAGATTACTTGGTCCGTATCACTAGATCCAATTGAATGATAGGTCGCATACAAAAGCACGTAAACAAGTATAAATTGATAAACATAAACAAGCATTCAACGATAAATCAATAAATCAATAAATCAAGATAAACAAAACCAAACATTCAAATCTTCATAATAATGGCTAATACCCAAAGGTATTAGCCTTCAAGCATCATAATAAATACAAGAGTAATTGTTTTAGCCAAGGTAAACTAACCGAGTTAACGAATGATACCAAAAACTAAACGATTACAAAAGTATATGGAGTTACAGGTTGTCTTTTATGGATTGGAATGCGTTGAAATACCTTTTCTGCTCTTTTTCTCCTTTAAAAATCAACTTTTGTGGTTTAGGTATCAAAAATATGATTTCGCACCTTAAACTCGTTTTTGAGTTTTGTATTTATAGGGTCTGGAAGTCGGTTCGATACGGCGTATCCAAGGAATTGGATACGGCGTATTGGAGTTTATTGGAGTAGGGACCACGTTTGATATCTTCCAAAATATTTACATACTATACATTGAATACGGCGTATTGACTTCTTCTGGATACAACGTATTGATCTTTTTTCCTTTGTGGTCTTTAGTGAGTGCAGGCACGGATACGTTATATCTTCCTTGATGGATACGGCGTATTGGTCTTCAAAATAGTAATTTTCAAAATATCTTCATTTAAGCTCCAAAATGCGCGCCTTTTACTAATATTCACCAAGTACTCCATAATTACTGCAATTCTCAAATATAAACGATTAAGTAACAATTCTTTACAATAATTATACAAAATGGGTTAAATACATGGGATAAATTATGCTATAAAATAGACGTTATTTGATGTCATCACATATCTAGATATCCTTTTGGTGTGGCCACACAAACAACTGATTAATCCAATGAGGGGCTCAGTGGCATCATTCTTCAATAGCTAGTTGACAGAACAAATTCTATATTGACTACACGTGTCATTCATAAGCTTCACAACACTTCTGAAAATAGCCCTTATAACTACCTTATTCAGGATAGCATTAAACTATAATAAAAATTGTTATCTACACATGCAAGACCTTCTTGCATCTCAGGTGTAAGGATTAGCAAAGAAAATCACTTACAAAATTCACTTGATGACGCCAATCCATAATGTAACACCCCCAAAATGGGTCGCAGCGGAATAAGGATCCGGGGCGTGTTACTTATCAGATCAATAACACAAGATAATACAAGAACAACACAAAAAGTTGTTTAAACTGATACATTGGATTTATTTAAGTATTTGTTACAAAAGCCCGAAGCTTTACTTGATATTGTTACAAAGATTTACAGCCCATAACGGATAAACAAAATGTAATGCGACTAAATCTTTAATGCATGACTTCAAAATATAACCCCCAATGTATCCTTCGCACCTCGTGCTTAATGACCTCCTGAAAAACATTGCATTTAAAACGTCAACATAAAGTTGGTGAATTTCATAGGTTTAATAAATGATCATGCAGGACCGCAAGACTTTCCCTGTGATAATGCAACAGATGCAGACATCACAAATGTATTTACGTTTTCCTAAGCTCATGACACCGAAACTCGACATAATTGAATACAATATATAGATATATATTGCCTACATTGCCCGTGATGATGTTCAACCCTTAACATCCAGTATCCGACATGAAATACGTTCGTTT